>PVLD010010294.1:0-71588 GCA_004027595.1 Dinomys branickii
ATCTTAGTGTGAGCACCAAACAATGCAAAGCAATGCCCTTCTGGAAGCTTCAGCAACACCCCAGGACCAAGGCCAGGATCCTGAATTTGGAGGAAACTAACAAGAGTAAAGGCACCTGGATAGAGTAGGGCTATGGGTTGCAGTGAAAGGCCGGGTCCTCCTGACTCCACCACCCACCACTTCTGCAAGCACCTGCTGTTCAGAATCGTGGGCTGCTGCTTTTCAAGCATTGCTTTTCTGGAAGACCTACAGAATATTCTAGAACAGTTAAATATAGCTCTTGTGAGAGCTGTTCCATTTCCATGCCTGCGTTCATTCAACAAACATCTCTGAAGGATGCTTGGTGCCAGACTGGTGGGTGGATGTCTCAGCCACCATGAGGGGAAAAAGATGGTTCTGCCCATAAATGTTGGGGACAGAGGATAAAGACCAGCTTGAAAAGAGCTGGGCATGCCTTAGGGTGACAAGTGCTGAGCTGGCAGGAGCTCTGGAGATGTAGGGACACACAGGAGGGGCACAGAATAGCCATAGAAGGCTGCACAAGGTCTCCATGGTTGGGGACATCTGCCCCACTGTGTGACTCTCTGTAGGTATGTGGGAGGGTACAATAAGAAGGGACTGAGGGTCACGTGAGAAGCTGGATTCAAGGGTTCTAGTAACCATGGTAAGTGTGCTTAGGATACAAGGAGCCATGAAGGGCTTTTGAGCAGGATGATGACTTGGTCAACCCTGACAGCAGCTGGCCAGCATGATGCACATGAACACAGGGTTCAAGCATCACAGAGCTGTATGCAGTTGGGAGAGGGCCAAGCAGGTAACACTGCCACAGCACAGTATTGTGTAATGCTTGGTGGCCCCTGCCAGCCCTTTGAACAAATGCTTAGGTCATCCTAGAGGAAGCTAAATGCAGAGAGAGCTTTACTGTATGCCTGGAATAAATACAGACTCAGGTGGAGAACAAAACCCAAAGGAGATAACCAAAGCATTGTCAATAGATAAGGCTCCTGAGTTTGGTGGAAGAGAGGGCTTCAGCCAGGAGCTGCAGAGACCAGGGCAGGGGTACCACAGTTCCTTCATGGTGCACAAAAAAGGCAAGATCTCAATTGCGGGTCCACGCCCCTTGAAAGGAATGAGAAAGGGTCAAGAGTATACTTAACACCCACAATGTAAAAAGAGATCACTTGCATAAAATGCCGAAGAGGATAAGATCACCGTCCTGCCAGCTTTAGATTCCCATTCTTTGTCTCTCCTCATTCTTTTACAGGGGACCCTTGGGACATTCTGAGGTATCCACCTAGTAAAGCAGCTGCTGGCCTCTGTCGTTAGGAACAGGTCTGTGTGCGACCCCTACTGACAGTTCGACTTCCCAGGTGACCCAGGTCTTCACTTCATTACTTGGGCACAGACAGGAAAAGCAGATGTGCCCCCAGAATTGTAGCTGACCATGGTACAGGGCTAGGAAAGCTGTTGCACCCATAAGGGGGGTGTGAGCAGAGTGTGTGGGACCACTGACTAGGCCAGCAGGAGGTCCCTTCTTCCAGGGGTCTAGACTTCCTGTGCCTTAGGTCTCAGGACAGCCATATGCCGGAACATGCAGCCACACTCCCTTCTTCTAGGCATTTCCCAGTGATTGTCCTAATGGCCACACCATGTCAGTGACCTCTAATTGATGGGGTAGAGGCATAAGTAGTGGGGCTCCCAGGCAAGATTTTTAAAAGGATAACCTCAGTGGGCGTAACCCTTCTGACCTTTCCCTCCTTCTTCCTCTCTGGAGGACCAGTACCAGTGCTAACACATGAAGGAGGATGAAGCAGAAAAATGGAAAAGGCTTATGGTTCAAATAGGACAAGACAGGACCCCCTGGAGATTGGCACCACCACTCATTGGAAATTCCATCCAGACATCCTTTGAGACCTCCAAGGCCTCTGCTTAATTCTTAGGAGCTATATTTTAGGGCTCATAGATGTTCTTCATGCCAACACACCACCACTCAGCAAACCTTTAGTGAAGGCACAAGAGTACATTCTTATGCAACTTTATTCCAGGCATTTCTGTTGTTAGAATCCAAAGCATCATCTCCTTTTTGTACTTCCTCTTGGAGAGCACCAAGAAATGTTGACCAACATACCACAGATTTTCAGACTGGCTTTATGAGGGGTGATCAAAACATACAGTGAATGTTTAAATTTTTCAAAAAATTTATGGCAGTAAAAGACACATTTCCATTCATTTCTTTCACAATATATTTCTATTAATACCCTCCTCCTCCTCCTCCTCCTCCTCCTCCAGACACTTATCTCATCCGTCTTGTCACTTTCTAAAGTAGTTCTGGAAGTCCTCTTTCATGAGTGTCTTTAAAAATTAAGTAAATCCAAGTACCATCCAGCAGAAAGGTAGGCACATGAAAACATTATGATGTATTCGCATCCACCTTATTCACCATATCTGGTACCATATCAGTTCTGGCTCTTCCTCAAAGTTTAAATGACCATGAAAGTTAAATGTTTTGAACAATTTCAGGATATCAAGGCAGCCACAACCAGGCACCTAAAGACATAAAGATGACTCAGACAGTGGCATGGGCGATGGGATAAATGCGTTTGAAGCAAGGGGGAGTATTTTGCAAGGAATAGATTAATGCCTGTGTCTTTTACTGTAATAACTGTTTTTATTTAAATACATACTATATGTTTCAACCAAACCTCATAGCTATCTTTTGTCATAGGATATGTTAAAATGTTCCTAGAAGAAAAAATAAGCTAAAAATACAAACATTTGCCTGACATGGTGGGGCATGCCTGTAACCCCAGCACCTGGGAGGCCCAAGCAGGAGAATTGCTGTGAGTTTGAGGCCATATTTGGCTACAAAGTGAGTTCCAGGGAAGCCTGAACTGCATAGTGAAATCCTGTCTCAAAAAGATAAATAAACAAACAAATAAACATTTGTATTACAGTGATAAAGAAAAGCAGATATAGCAATAATGTTAGGGGGAAATAGCTCAAAA
Organism: Dinomys branickii; assembly: GCA_004027595.1. Classification (NCBI taxonomy): domain Eukaryota; kingdom Metazoa; phylum Chordata; class Mammalia; order Rodentia; family Dinomyidae; genus Dinomys; species Dinomys branickii. The sequence goes on from PVLD010010294.1 coordinate 3,006, forward strand.
TGAAAGCATCAAACATAATAAAGAAGCTTCTTTTATAGAGGCAAGTTTTTCTCCACTGAGAAGAAATAACAAACACAAACCTGTATACATCTAACAACATCGCTTTAAAATACATAAAGCTAAAATTGCCACACATTATAAGGAGAAACTGATGAACCATAGTGACAAAGCACTGAAATAGATATTAATGGATAGTAGCTTTAGGATAGCAAGGAATACAAGGTGAAGAAACCTGTAGACTGTGATGACTAAAGTAATGGACAAAGTGAGCAAATGCAACAAATCTAAGTGTTGTAGTAAATTGAGCAGAGGACATGCACAACTTAAAACAGACAAGTTGACAAGACAATGATCATGTAAAACACTGTACATTCTGAACCCAATGTGAGCAGGCTGAGTAATCATAAGCTTTTGATCCTTGGAAAGGATCTGAGTAGAATAAACAAGTTTGACTTCATAGATTTGTGTAGAACTTTATGCAAAATAAAGCCTTTTTAAGTAACTGTGGGACTCTAATAAAGATGCTCATTTAGCTACCAAGTAGATCTAATTTTTTTCAAATACAGAAATTACATATGTTGGGCTCAATTGTAGAGCACTGTGTGGGGCCATGGGTTAGATTCCCAGAACAAAAAAAGAAAGAAAGAAGAAGAAGAAAAGAAGGAATAGAAAGAAAGATAGACAGACAAACAGACAGATAGACAGATAGATAGATAGACAGATTGTGTAATTATGCATTAGAAATATGCCTAGAGAGAACATGTTAGCCATTTTAAATGTTTAGAATGAAATAACAATCTTCTCAACAACCCTGTAGGACATTCTTATCACTGTCTCTATTTTTCACTTCACATTCTTTTGTTTTACGGATACTCAAAAAAAGCCAAAAGACAATCTGACGCACATCATTACTAAAATAAAAATCCCCCTTCATATTAAACCTCACTTACTTCTTATTTATTTTTCCATTTTTATTAGTACATGACTGCAGTACATAATGTTCACATTCCTTCTGTGGAGTTGATACATGTACATGACACATCTTAATTCTTTTTTTCATACTCTTTCCCTTGCTTCCCTTCAAGGTCAGCCTGGCCTACATGGTGAGATACTGTCTCAAAAAACAAAAACAAACATGAAAATTATCTCCATTGTATAGATAGCAAAAGCTAAGGACAAGGGGAGAATGAACTACATGCCTAAGGCTATATAGTCAGTTAATGGCCAAGACAGGAGAATGGCAGGCAGTTTGGTTCCAAGGCTCACGCTCCTAATCACTATACTAGCGTGTGTGTGTGTTCATGTGTGTGCGTGTGATGTGCATGCATGCACATGCACACACATATGGGGCATTAAAACATACACCTCAAATACATCTTATTAAAGAAAAATAAAATCACTTGTAAATTAGTTACAAATAAATGATAAGACTTATGGGATACAGACAAAGTGGCACATAGAGGAAAACATATAGCCTCTTGTATATTTATTTGAGAGAGAGACAGAGAAAGAGAGAGGAGGGGAAAAGCAGAGGAGGTGAAGGAGGAGAAGGAGGTGGACGTGAAAAGGAAAAGAATAGGGAGGAGGAGGGGAAATGGAAGAAGGAGAAGGAAAAGAAGGAGGAGGAAAAGGAGGAGGAGGAGAAGAGAAGGAAGGGAGAGAGAAAAGAGGTAAACCTAACAACTGTGAGCACATGAAATTAGGAAAATATAAAGTTAGAGGATGTAAAAGAAGTGCTTATAAATATAAAAGCAAAAATCAAGGTAGATAACCTACTATAACAAAATTAGGAACTGGCTGTTGGATGCATCAACAAATGTTGGCAACTAATTCTACATATTTTCGAACAATGTAAGAGCCTAAAGAAAGACATGCACTGACCAGTGCTCCAGAGACAGTCAAGGGTTCATCCTCCTCCCCCAGCCAGCAGCCATCACCTCCTGAGAGGCTGGATTAGCCAGGACAGCAAGCCTCTGCTACTCTACACTTTGCTATAGTTTTCATACCTTTTTTTAACTATGTAAATTTTGAAATATATATTTAAGTTGAGAAAAAAGCAAAATTAACTCCCTAGATATGAATAATTGAGTTTCAGTAATTGACAATTCGTGGCAATGTAGTTTCTTTTTTTATTTAAAAGATAAAAGAATGAAAACATATTAACAAACACACAGACCTAAACAAAACAACACAAAAACACTAAAAGCAATACAGAATTTCAGACAAGGTGATAGGAAATTAACAATGGTTGTTGTACTATGTATTGTTATCTTTAAATTGGTTACACAGTTAAACGACTATAGGCACATAAGATTGATCAAAGAATTAAACATTGACTGTTCTTTTCCATAAGGCAATAGAAATTAGTCATATAATTATCTTAGCTATTTTGTGCATAAATATATATACATTTTTCCTTTCTTTCTTTTCTCTCTTTCCTCAAACCAGTTGTTCTTTCCTTTTGAGTGGTTTCTTTCTCTTCCAAAATATCTATTGTACCTTTTAGATTTTATTTACTCTTTCAGGTTCTAACACTAGTGACACAACACATTGTTTAAACATTTGGGTTTGACCTATTTCACTTAGAGTATGGTTTCTAGTTGCATCCATTTACCTATAAAAGCCTTGAGTTTATCTTTTTTATAGATGATTAATATTCTATTATATAAAAATACCACATCTTTTTTTCCATTCCTCACTTAATGTCCATTTGGGTTGCTTCCATGATTTAGATTTTACAAATTGTGCTGCTGTAAACATGGGGCACATATATTGCTGTGGTATGTTAGTTTTAGTTCTTCTGGGAAAATATCCAAAAGGGAAATAGCTGTATTGAATGGGACCTATAATCCTACTTTACTGAGGAATCTCTAGACTGATCTCCACAGTAGTTGAACCAGGCTACACTCCAAGCAGCAGTGGAGAAGGACTCCTTTTCCCCCTACACTCTTGCATTTGTTATTGGCTGATTTCTTGAGGATAGACATTCTTTATTGACTGATATGGAATCTCAGTGTCATTTTAATTAACATTTCTTGAATGTCTAATGATGTTGAACATTTTTTCATGTATGTCTTTGGCATTTGTATTTCTTTAGAGAAAAGAAAGAATGAAGGGGAAAATATGCACATATGTATACACAAGATAGCTCAGATAAATGTACTAATAATTTCTATTGCTTGATGGAAAGGAGCCGTTAATGTTTAATTGTTTGATCAATCAAACATGCCTGTATTTAACTGAGAACTGGGTATTCATTTCAGATGTGCATTTTTGTATTGGGTTTTTGAATTTCAGGGGGCTGATTTTTTTAATTCATTATATGTTTTAGATAGAAGTCCTTTGTCTGAGGGACAGTTGGCTAAACTTTTTTCCCAGTTTGTGGGTTTTCTTTTTACTCTGTTGGTGATTTCTTTTGACATGCAAAAGCTTTTTAATAAGCTCAGATCCCAGTTGCTGATTCTTTGAAATATATCCCTTGTACTTTAATTTTTGTTCATGAACTCTCTGCCTACCCCTATATCTTCAAGATTTTTGCCTAATTTCTCTTCCAGTAGATTTAGTTTTTCTGTTTTAATATTTGGATCTTTGATCCATTTTGACTTTAGTTTAGTGCATGGTGATAGACATGGGTATAGTTTCAGCCTTTGGCGTGTGCAAAGCCAGTTTTTCCAGCACCATTTGTTAAAGAGGATCTCTTTCTTCTAGTGAACTTGTTTGGCCCCTTTGTCAAAGATAAGGTGGCTGAGTGTGTTTGTGGTTGTGTCTGTATCTTCCAGTCTGTTCCACTGATCTTCAGGTCTGTTTTATTTTTTGCCAGCACCGTGGTGATTTTATCACAGTAGTTTTGTAGTATAATTTCAAGTCAGAGATTGTGATGTCTCCTGCCTTTCCTTTGTTGCCCAGGATTGCTTTTGCTATTCTAGGTCTCTTCTGGTTCCAGATGAATATTAAGAATGTTTTCTCTAGATCTGTGAAGTAAAATAATGGTATTTTAATTGGGATTGCAATGAATCTGTATAACAATTTTGGGAGTATGGCCATTTTCACAATGTTCATACTTCCTATCCGTGAGCAAGGAATATCTTTCCATTTTCTAATATCCTCTTCAATCCCTTTTTTCAAAGTACTATAATTTTCACTGCATAGATCTTTTACTTTTTTTGTTAGACTCATTCCTAATTATTTCAATTTTTGGATGCTATGGTGAAAGGTATGGTTTCCTTAATTTCTCTTTCAGTGTGTTTATTATTTATGTATAGGAATGCTATTTATTTTTTAGTGTTGACATTGTATCCAGCTATGCTACTGAATTTTTTAATTAATTCTAAGAGTCGTTTCACTGAATTTTGAGGGTCTTACATGTAGAGTATCATGTCATTTGTGAATAGTAATAACTTTACTTCTTCTTTACCTATCCTTATTCCTTTTATTTCTCTCTCTTGTCTAATTGCTCTGGCTAATGTTTGCAGAACTATGTTGAATAGGAGTGGTGACAGTGAACATCCTTGTCTTGTTCCTGACTTTAAAGTGAAAGCATTCAGTTTTCATCCATTCAGTATGATGTTGGCTGTTGGTTTGTCATAGATGGCTTTGATCAGATTGAGGTAAAGGCCATCTATTCCTATTTTCTGTAGGGTTTTTATCATGAATGAGTGTTGGACTTTGTCAAAAGCTTTCTGCATCTATTAAAATGATCATGAGGTTTTTGTCTTTGCCTCTGTTGATATGTTGTACTGCATTAATGGATTTGTGTATACTGAACCATTCCTGTATCACTGGGATGAATCTCACTTGGTCATGGTGTATAATCTTCTTGATGATTTGCTACCTTCTGTTTGCTAGATTTTATTGAGTATATTTGTATCTATATTTATAAAGGAGGTTGGCCTGTAGTTCTCTTTTCTGGTTGTGTCTTGCTCTGGCTTTGGTATCAGTATAATACTTGTCTATAGTAATTAGTTAGAGAGAATTGCTTCCTTTTCAATTTCATTGAAGAATTTGAGGAATGTTGGCATCAAATCTCTGAATTTCTTGTAGAATTCTGCTGCGAATCCATCAGGACCTGGGCTTTTCTTTGTTGGTAAGTTTTTCATCACATTTTCTATTTCATTAATTGATATTGGATTATTCAGGATTTTTATATATTCTTGATTCAAATTTGGTAATTCATGTCTATCTAAGAATCTGTCCATTTCTTCTGTGATTTCCACTCTATAAGAGTAAAGATTTTCAAAGTAGGTATTGATGATTTTCTGAATTTCTGTAGGACCTCTAGTGATATTACCCTTTCCATTCTTTATTGTAAGAATTTGAGATTTTTCTTTCCTTTTTTTTATAAGGTTGGCTAGGGGTTTATCAATTTTATTTATTCTTTCAAAGAATGAATTCTTTTATTTACTACTTCTTTGTAATGTTTTCTTCATGTCAATTGCATTAATTTCTGCCCTAATCTTTATAATTTCCTCCCTTCTTTGGGCTTTGGGCTTGACTTATTCTTCTTTTTCTAAAAGTTTGAGGTGCAGCATTAGACTATTTATTTGTTCCCATTCTGTTTTCCCAAAGTGTGAGTTCACCGCTATAAGCTTCCCTCTAAGGACTTCTGTCAGTAAATCCCACAGATTCCCATAAATTATAGTTACATTTTCACTTGTTTGTAAATATTGTTTAACTTCTTTAATTTTAACTGTGACCCATTGGTTGTTCAGGAGGCTGTTATTAAATTTCCATGTGTTTATGGAGTTTTTGTGGCTCTTTTTGTCATTAATTTCCAATTTCATTTCACTATGGTGTAATAATATGCATGGGATAATTTCAATTCCTTTCCATTTACTTAAGCATGTTCTATGGGCTAGTATATGGTCTATTTTAGAGAACGTCCCATGTGCAGCTGGAAAGAATGTGTATTCTGATGCTGTGTGGTGGAACACTCTATAAACATCTACTAAGTCCATTTGTTCACAAGTTTAATTCAGTTCTGTTATTTCTTTGCTGATTTTTTGTCCAGGTGACCTATTTCTTAGGGTCAATGGAGTGTTAAGGTCTCTCATTGCAATGCTGTCAATAGTTATTTGGTTTTTCATATGTATTAAGATTTGTCTTATATAGTCAGGTGTTCCCATATTAGGTGCATACATATTCACGATTGTTATCTCTTCCTCCTGAACTTTTCCCCTAACAAGTATTTAGTGACCTTCTTTATCTCTTTTGATCATTCCCAGTTTGAAGTTTACATGGTTTGCAAATAGCTCTCCACCAGCTTGGGAACAGGGCTGGGTCCTGGACAATATCGGAAAAGTTGGTGACCATGACCTGCACCCCCCCACACAAACTTGTGGAAGTCAAGCTGAGCTCTGGACAGCTTCAGGAACCCCAGTGAGCCTCACACACGCCTCCCACATCAGCCTTGGAGCCAACTGAATGCAAGAAAGCTTTGGGAGCATCAGCAACTGCACCTTTCACCCACACACCATCTCAAGACCAAGATGACCACTGGGGACTTTCAGATCCTTCTCCGGCCATTCCCATCATTGTGAGAGTGAGGTTGTAATCTTCAAAAATGACAAAACAAAAGAGCAAACTTCAAAGTTAGACCTCTATCATACCCAGAACAAGTCCAGGAGACATTGACGCAGAAAAGCCTGGAAGTCATATGCCAGAAATTTTCTGAAATGATAGCAACTGAGATAAAGAAACAACTCCATCAGGCCGTAGAAGACATCAGATCAGAAATAATCTCTCAGGCAAGAAAAGAAATGGCAACAATAATGAAAGAATTGGCTGGTACATCCAAGAAGTCATAGATAACAAAAGAGAGGACATTGAAAACCTTGAATGAACAATATAGGAAAGAACTATAAGGCATGAAGCAGATTCAAACAGATATCCAGGAAATTTAAAATTCCATCAAAAGTTGTCGAAACCTCTTGAACAAAGTTGAAGATAAACTTTCAGAACTTGAAGACAGCATTGTCACTAACAAACATGAAAGTATCTCTTAAAAATAGCAAGGAACCAGGAAAAACCATTTCAACAACTACAAGTTGAAGCAAAGAAAAACAATGTAGGATTAATAGTTGTCAATGAAACAGCAAGTGTCAACACAAATGACATAAAAAACTATTTGCAGAATTAATAGCAGAAAATTTCCCAAGCATAGAAAAAGAATCAAACATACAGTTAAGTGATGCATATAGAACTCCAGTTACCCATAACCAAAATAAATCTACACCCAGATGTATAGTGATCAAGATCCCAGAAATTCTACAAAAGATCAGACTATCAAAAGCTGTGATACAAAACAAACAGATCACCTATAAAGGAAAGCAGATGAGAATCATGGCATATTTCTCAATACAAAGCATCAACTCAAGAAGACTGCGGAGTGAAGTATTACAGCAAAACAACTTCCAGATTGATGCACCCTACAAAATTATCTTTCAAAATTAATGGAGAAATAAAATATTTCCAAGATAAAGAACAACTGAAGAAACTCATGAGCACCAAACCAAGCCTACAAACTACTAATAAAAGATATGCTAGAAAAAGATTTTTTTAAATACCATAATTTCAAGAACAAAACCAGAAAGGAACCACCAACCAGAGCAAGCAATTAAACAAAGGGAAAAGGGAGGAACCAACAGCAGAAAAATAACATGACAAAGATAATCCAATACATATCAGTTATAACCATCAATACAAATGGTCTCAATTCGCCAATCAAGAGAAGCAAACTTGCAGAGTGGATCAAGAAACAAAATCCAACAATATGCTGCATACAAGAAACACATTTACCTCAAAAGTAAATTCATAGACTGAAAATCAAAGGATGGAAAACAATACTCTACACAACAGGAACCCAGAAAAAAGTAGGTGTAACTATTCTGTTTGCAGGGAAAGTGCACTTCAAACCTAGAACAATCAAAAAAGATTAAAAAAGGTCACTACACACTTGTGAGGGGAAACTTCAAGAGGAAGAGATAACAATCATAAACATCTATGCACAAAATACAGGAGTATCCAATTATACAAGATAAATTTTAACAGACATGGGAAATGAAATAAACAGCAACACAATCATAAGAGGGGACTTTAGCATCCCATTGTCACAAAGAGATAGAACATCTAGACAAACACTCATCAGAGAAATAACAAAACTGAATCAAACTTGTGAACAAATGGACTTAGTAGACCTTTACAGAGTGTTCCACCCAACTACATCAGAATACACATTTTTCTCAGCTGCACATGGGATGTTCTCTAAAATAGACCATATGCTAGCACACAGAACATACTGAAGTAAATGCTAAGGAATTGAAATTATACCATTCGTACTATCATATCATAGTGCAATGAAATTGGAAATTAATGCCAAAAGAAATTTTAAAAATTCCAAAAACACATGGAAATTAAATATTATCCTCCTAACAACCAATGGGTCACAGAGTAAACCAAAGAAGAAATTAAATACTATTTACAAACAAAAATGTATATACACTTTACAGGAACCTGTGTGATGCAATGAAAGCAATGCTCAGACGGAAATTCATAGTGTTTGATTCCCACCTCAGGAAAACAGAATGAGCACAAATAAACAATCTTATCCTGTACCTTGAGCTTCTAGAACAAGAAGAGCAACTCAAACCCAAAGCCCAAAGAGGATAGGAAATTATAAAGCTCAGGGCAGACATTAATGCAATGGAGACTAAAAAGCAATAAAAGATTGATAAATTAAGAGTTGGTTCTTTGAAAGAATAAATAAAACATATAAACCTCTAGCCAACCTTATCAAAAAAGGGAACAAAAAACTAAAATACATGCAATAAGGAATTAAAGGGATGAAATTATGACAGATCCTGTAGAAATTCAGAAGATCATCAATACCTACTTCAAAACTCTTTACTTTCATAGGATGGAAAACACAGAAGAAATGGACAGATTTCTAGATACATATGAATTACCAAAGCTCAATGAAGAAGATATAAAAACCCTGAAATGAATATCAGCCAGCAAAATTGAAAATGTAACAAAAAAAAAAAAACTTGCCAATAAAGAAAAGCCTAGGTCCTGATGAATTCATAACTGAATTCTTTTTTTTTTTTTCTTTTTCTTTTTGAAGCAGGGTCTCACTATGCAGTTCAGGCTGGCCTTGAACTCACTGTGTAACTCAGGCTGGTCTCGAACTTGCAATGATCCTCCTGCTTCAGCCTCCCAAGTGCTGGGATTACAGGCATGTGCCACCATGCCCGGCCATAACTGAATTCTGTAAGAAATTTTGAGAAGTTTTAACACCAGTTCTTCTCAAAATCTTTAATGAAACTGAATGGGAAGGAATCCCCTAACTCGTTTCTGGAGGCAAATATTATCCTGATACCAAAACCAAAGAAAGACCAAACCAAAAAAGAGAACTACAGGCTAATCTCTCTAATTATAGATGCAAAAATTCTCCATAAAATACTAGCAGACAGAAGGTAAAAAATCATCAAGAAGATTATACACCATGACCAAGTGGGATTCATCCCAGGAAAGCAGGGATGGTTCTACAAACATAAATCAATTAATGTAATACACCACACCAACAGAGCCAAAGACAAAAAACCACACGATCATCTCATTTGATGCAAAGCTTTTGATAAAGTCCAGCACTCGTTCATGATTTTTTAAAAAACACAGAAAATAGGAATAGATGGTCTTACCTCAGTCTGATCAAAGCCATCTATAACAAACCAACAGCCAACATCATACTAAATAGACAAAATTTGAAAGCTTTCACTTTAAAGTCAGGAACAAGACAAGTATGTCTACTGTCACCACTCCAGTGCAGCACTGGAAATATTCACCAGAGCAATTAGCAACTTCTCAAGAGAGAGAAATAAAAGGAATAAGGATAGGAAAGGAAGAAGTGAAATTATCATTATTCACAGATGACATGATACTCTACATAGAACACCTCAAAAACTCCAACAAAAGGCTTATAGTTTCAATAAGCAAATTCAATAGTGTAGCTGGATAGAAAGTCAATACTCAAAAATCAATAGCATTCCTATACACGAACAATAAACACACTGAGAGAGAAATTAGGCAAACCAGACCTTTCATAATAGCAGCTAAACAAATGAAATACTCAGGAATGAATCTAACAAAAGAAGTAAAAGATCTATGCAATGAAAATTATAGTACTCTGAAAAAAGAGATTGAAGAGGATATCAGAAAATGGAAAAATCTTCCTTGCTCACAATAGGAAGACCTCACATTGTGAAAATGGCCATACTCCAAAAATTGTTATACAGATTCAACGTAAGCCCAATTAAAATAAAATTAGTATACTTCATAGATCTAGAGAAAGCATTCCTAAAATTCCTGAAACCACAAGAGACCTAGAATAGCAAAAGCAATCCTGGGCAACAAAGAAAAGGCAGGAGGCATCACAATCCCTGACTTGAAATTATACTACAAAGCTACTGTTATATAATCACCATGGTACTGGCAAAAGAAAAACGAGATCTGAAAATCAATGGAACAGACTGGAAGATACAGACACAACCACAAACACACTCAGCCACCTTATCCCTTACAAAGGGGCCAAACAAGTTCACTGGAAGAAAGAGAGCCTCTTTAATAAGTGGTGCTGGAAAAACTGGCTTTGCACATGCCAAAGGCTGAAACTATACCCATGTCTATCACCATGCACTAAACTAAAGTCAAAATGGATCAAAGATCTAAATATTAAAACAGAAAGACTAAATCTACTGGAAGAGAAATTAGGCAAAAATCTTGAAGATATAGGGGTAGGCAGAGAGCTCATGAAGAAGAACCAAACTGCATGGGAAATACTTCAAAGATTCAATAACTGCAATCTCAGCTTATTAAAAAGTTTTTGCACATCAAAAACAAATCACCAATAGAGTAAAAAGAAAACTTATGAACTGGGAAAAGCTTTCAGCCACCTGCCCCTCAGACAAAATACTTGTAGCTAGAATATATAAATAATTAAAAATGTCAGCCCTCCCCCCAAAAACCTCAAAGACCCAACCCAGAAATGGGCAGCTGAGACAAATACCCACTTCTCAGATGACGTAATACTAATAGCAAATAAAGATATGAAAAAATGTTCCACATCATCAGTCATTCGAGAAATGCAAATTAAAACAACACTGAGAATCCATCTCAGCCCAGAAAGAACGGCTACCATCAAGAAATCAACCAATAACAAATGCTGGTGAGGTTGCAGGGAAAAAGGAATTCCTCTCCACTGCTGCTGGGAGTGTAGACTGGTGAAACCACTGTGGAAATCTGTTTGGATATTCCTCACAAAACTTTGATTTGAAGTCCCACTTAATCCAGCTATTCCCCTTCTGGGTATTTTCCCAGAGGAGTTAAAAATGTCAAACCACAACAATAGATGTGCATCCATATTTATAGCAGCATAATTTGTCATAGCCAAATCTTGAAAATAACCCAAATGCCCATCAACTGAGGAATGGATAAAAAAGATGTGGTATTTTTATACAATGGAGTATTACTCAGCTATAAAAAAGATAAACTTGAGGCTTTTATAGGTAAATGGATGCAACTATAGAGCACACTCATAAGTGAAATAAATCAGACTCACATGTGTAAACATCATATTGTCTCCCTCGTTTAAGATTCTGAAAGGGTAAGTAAAACCCAAAATGTACAATAGATAATATGAAAGGGAAAGAAATGGCTCAAAGGAAGGAACAACTGGAATGAGGAAAAGAAAGAAAAATGGAAGGCTATACACAAATAGATAAACAGGTGATAGATAAATAGATTATAGATAGATGATAGCTGAGATAACTGTACTGCTGATGTCTGGTGATTTATTGAAAGGAACAGTTAAGGCTTAAAATTTTTTATATTTTTACCAATTTTGCATGCTTATATCTGGTAATCTGAGCAACGGATTTGAAGACAACAATATGCAATAGAACAACCATTGGTAAATTCCTAAAACATAAAACATAAAAGGATGTAGATGTTATATACTCCAAAATACGCTGAAGGAGGCAGGATCATCCACAGCCTACAAATGGGGATATATTGCAGCTAAGAGCAACGAAGTGGCTTGCCTGCTGTCCCCAGCTAGTGAGAGCAGGGGGACTCTGCCCAGATCCTCCCTGACCCATTCTGAGCTGGTCCTGTTAACCTCACATATAGCCAGACTTTGACACTAATTCTAGATGCATTAATACATTTGGGCAACACAGTTTTCTTTATCATAATAAAACAGAACCTATTTTATTGGTTTGTGTAACAGGCAAGCAATATTTGTTGAGTGACTTCTCTGCAGCAGGCTCTGAACAGGTACAGTCACTTCTCTGATGTCCTCTAATCCTCACCGTGGCCCTGTGAAGTTGTGATAAGCTAAACTGTGTCCTACCATCTACCCCAAATTACTATGTTACAGTCCTAACTCCCAGGATCTCTATGTAACTCTATTAGGTGGACCCTAAACTGACATGACTGGGGTCCTCAGAAAAAGGGATCTGGACACAGATGCATACATGTGAAGGACAACCATGGAAAGACACAGGAAGATGATCACGGAAGGACAACCATGGAAAGACACAGGAAGATGATCACGTGCAGACTAACAAACGGAGGCCTTCAAGAAAACCAACACCTTGACCTTGAACTTCGGGACTTTAGAACTATGAGAAAATACATTTATGTGGCTTAAATTCCCTAGGCTATGATTCTTTGTTATAGTGGCTCTAGCAAACCTATCTAGCAAAGATAAATCAAGGAATGCCTCCTGTATGCAGCATGATCAAAATATATGATGAATATTCAAATTTAAAACCTTTACTGCTATGAGACACATTCCCATTAATCTCCCTCAAAATATTTCCCTTCACTTTGAACACACTTGTCCCATTTTTCTTGCCTCTTAATTTTTTCTTGTTTTCTTTCTTTTTCTTTTTCTTTTAAAGACAAGGTCTCATTTTATAGTTAAGACTGATCTTGAATTGACTTTGTAGCCCAGGCTAGTCTCAAACTCATAGTGAGCCTTCTTCCTCAGTCTCCCAACTCCTGGGATTACAGGATGTGCCACCACTCCCAGAATTTTTCCACTTTCGAAGACAGTTCTGGAAGTCCTCTTCTGGAATGTCTTTATGAGGTGTGACAAAAAAACACAATGATGCTCATGCTGAGTGAAAAGGCAGGACTGGAAAAACATGTTGTGTCCTCATCCACCTTATTCACTGGAGCTAGCACTGTATGTCTTCTGGCTCTTCCCCAAAATCAAAATGACCAGGAAAGTTAAATGTTTTGAGTTGTTTCAAGACAATGAGGGAACCATGACAGGCCAGCCAAAGACACCAAAGAAAGAGGACATCCAGAACTGCTTCACAAAGTGGCAAGAACAGTGCGATAAGTATGTCTGAAACAAGGAGGAGGATTTTGAGAGGGATTAATGGCAATATATCATTCGCTGTAATAATTTTTAAAATTTAAACATTCTATGTATTTTTCCATCGCACCTCCCATAGGTGAGAAGACAGCGCAGCATCTCAGAGCTGTGAAATGAGCAGAACTGGAGCCAAGCTGAGGATCCATCACTGCACAATGCTCATGATGGAAAATGCGCAAGGTCATTGCAAGAAGTGGGCAAGGTCATGGCTTTTCATGGCAGAAAGGCCTCTGCCAGACAGCAGGATGAAAAACCACACCTCCATTGTGCCTTTAGCAGGATAGAATGAGCTTCCCTCCTTCCTGCTTTGGCCTTGGTCACTTGACCTGCTCTGCTGATGGCATAAGGAAGAAATATCAGTGTCCTTCAGATAGACCCCTGTTTCTCTCCCTGCTCTTTGCTCCTTTTGCTGTCATCTGGAGGAAAACATGTCACAGCTGGGCACAGAGCTGCTCGCCCACATACCAGCAGTGAGAAAGGACTGCCCAGTGGTCTACTGCAGAGTGCTCAGCCCAGGGGAGCCCCTGGCTGTCAGCAGTAATAAATGATTGCTGTTTTAAGCCTCTGTTGTAGGTGTCTTGTTACACAGCCCTCACTAACTGATACAGATTGTCAAAAGCAGCAGCCAATAAAAATATAGTCATGAGCTCATACTCTGAACTCAGACTACCCAGATATAACTCCTCTCTGCCACTTGTTAGCTGGGTGGTCTGGGAAAACTTGTTCCCCTCTCTGATCTCCCATACCATCCTCTGTAGAATGGAGATACATGAAAATAGCTATATTTTAGGATTATTGAGAGGATGAGGTTTCTACAGATAATGTCTAGAAATACTCAGAACCTCATAGTCGTGCCATGAATGAAAACTCTCCTGTAGCCACAGAATGACAGAGTACACTTGCTCCAGGGAGCTCTTTCCAGCACAGTCAAGCCAAGCCAAGCCCACAGAGGTGCTTCATTCTTTAACACTGATTCCACACCTACATTTCTCTACTCATTTAGTGAGGTGGTGAGCACCCTGGCTGTGGAGGGCTCAGAATTGCTATCCTGGTAAGGCAGGACCAGGTGCTTTCTCAGGTTTTTTGACCACAAAATGATCATCACCAAGGCTAGCGCTCCCTGTGTCCGAGCCAGGATCCCAGGCAGGGGACTCAAGCAAGGCTGTGGGAACTATGGAAAGCATGATGAGCTAGAAGGAAGGAGACTGCCCCTCAGGGCCCAAGTCCACTGTGTGACCTTGCCCAAGGCACTGGACCTCTCTGTGCCTTGTGGGCATAATAGGTAATCTCTGCCTTTACTTCACAAGCTGTTGATGAAGAGACATGAAAGTAGAGAAGAGCTTTCGCTGTGAACCAGGCACCATGAGAGACGAGTGCTGTGCACAGAGCAAACTCTCCATGGTGCACTGTACTCCCCGGAGGTCCTCTCTTTCGCAGCGAAGAAGGACGATGAGCATGTGGCTGTAGCTCACCTCTAAACATGGCAGCAGGGCTCCTCTCCATGGAGGCTGCACCTCAGCTCAGCATAGGGTACCAGGTGGCAATGCATACCTGCCTGTCTCTAGAGTGGCATGAAGTCCCCAGACCCATCCCCAGTGTCTCCAGCTGTGTCCACAGCCCCCATGACCGGCTTTGTTATGGTGAGCATGGATTCTCACAGCTGCAGTGCAACCCGTCCCATCCTGCATGACCTTTCAAATGCCACACTGAAGACTAAGGAGATGTCCTGGAGCAGCACTATGATATCACAGAGGTTGCTGGCATGGCTAAGTTCAAACGACCCACGTCCTGCATTACCATTGCTTGAGAGAACAACACAATATCACAGTTGAGCTCTCCAGCTCTGATCTGAGTCCCCACCAACAGGACACCTGGGAGGAGGGACCTGGGAGACTCTAGACACAAAGATGTCCAACACAGCACTGTCTACAATTAATAAGCAAAAAGAAAAACATTAAATTGTTATCTGTAGATGAGGATATGCTCATTCAAGGGCTATATAGCCATTAAAACAAAAGTCCCTTCAGACTATGGAATAAAAAATAATGTTTGGTATAACCTTAAGTAGAAAGGGACCCCTGAAATTCTACACATCCTGCCAAAGATACCAGAGAGACCTACTCTCCCTTTTCCACTCCTTCCTCACCAGCCACACCTTAGCCTACTTTGAGAAGCAGAACTCAACATCTTCCAGGCTCCCTTGCAGCTAGAGTTGACCACCAGGCACAGCCCATGAGATGGAAGTAGAATATATTGGGTAGGAGGTTCAGAAAAACTCATTGGAAAGTGGTACGCTTAGCTGACATATACTTTTGACCTTTGTTCTTTCTCTTCTTCCTGCCAGAAAGGATGCTGGAGGTGAAGCAGCCATCTTGGAACCATGAGGCATCAGCTTGAGAATGAAAAGCAGCAAAAGATGGTTGAGGAGGCAGGGCTGCGATGGCACAGTTGAATTGTCCGTTTTCCTGTCCCAGGCTTCCTAACTGAGAAAGGGAAAACTGCTCTTCACTCCACTCTACTTTATTTCTCTGGCTTTCTGATACAAGCAGCTAAACACAATCTCAGAATGTTTCATTCTCACAAAATGATAAACTCAGCAGGCACACTTGGTAGAGGACAATAGCTGGAGACCTGATGGTGTTCTCGTAACTACAGGGTCACAGGAGTGTTGAGATTTTCCTCTCCTGTTTATAAGCTCTCTCTGCCAGGCTCACCCAAAATGTAACAGCAGGTTTGCAAATCATTGCAAGCTGGCCCATGCCACACCAGAGCCACAAACGAGCACTCCATGTCCACGCTGCAGCGCTCCAGTGAGGAGCACCACTGCCTGGGCCTCCAGGGCTCACATGCTGCCCACAGCTTCTGCCTGAGATAGGGAAGCCCAGCGTCTGGCCCTAAGTTTCTTCTTCACTCACCTAGCTCACCCCACACACACTTGGAAGGCTCACTTCAGCCCACCTGAGCTGGTGCACCCCAGCCCCACCCAAGATCCCTCCAACCACCTGAACAATCACTCAGAGGTGTGCCTACTCTCCATACCTCTGACCTATGTGGCCATGAGGACCCTCCAACACTGCACATGATTCATGCACTTACATTCCTGACTCCTCCAGTATAGCATTTCTTGTTCGCAAGAATCCATCAGGCAGCCAATCAACAAACACCCTCTAGGGCCTAGTATGTGCCTGATGAGAGATAAAAGACACAGCCATAGTCCCTCAAAAGGCTTTCATCAGAGCAGTCCAAGTACCCACATCACTTCCTGAATGGCATAAGGGGACAGACATGAGGACAACCTCCATATCATGCAACCACACTGTATGAGGCTGGACAGAAGACATGGCAGGACCAGGTCCCTGAGAGAGGCACTGCCACACAAGTGATGTCCCACGGTGTGGCAGGAAAAAGGGGAGGGGAAGGGGCCAAGAGCAGGCTGAGGACTGAGGGGAAAAAGCTGAGTGTTTCGCCCACGTGGCATACACCCTCAGGCCCAGGGAGCGGTCTATTTCCTTCCTCAGTGCGTGGTATCTGGCACATCTTGCAGAGTTGGTGACAGCTGAAGGCTATTTCTCAGGTGGGCATCTCTGCAAGCCAGTGCCTGATGGACTCCCGGCACTCACAGTAGCCCTGGGGACTGAGATCACACGTCCAAGCCTAGGAAGTGAGAAGTTCTGTCTCTATCCTGTCACCTGCTGTGAAAACCTAAAGCTCTCATTCAAAGGTTATAGCATCTTCCAGTGCCTGCCCAATGCTCATCACAACCCAGGAGAGCACTGACACCCCTACAGAAACAGCTGTATCTGGCCTGCTGCCTGGCCCAGTGCAGATGTCTACTGAGGACAGGGGCAGGGGAGCAGAGAAACAAGCCTTCAGTTGCAAGGGTAAGGGCACTGGAGCAGAGCAGGAGCTAGAAGAAGGGGTAAGTCAGGACCAGAGTGGAGCTGCAACCTGAAACGACCCTCAAGGCTATGGACTGTCTGACTCTGAGGAAATGGGCTGCACAAGGGCAAGATGGCAGCCATGGGCTTTGTACAGGTAACCATGGTAGGAAGCTGAAGGGCAGGGTTACAGGAAATCATACCTCTGCAACAGAATCAAGTTGGGAAAATGTTCTTCGGAAAAATTCCCTTGCAAACATGACCACCATGTTGTTTTCTCCTTCGAAGCTAGCCACGGAGGGGGGTAGGTTCCTTCCCAACTTCTGACCTTCCACAGTGCTCTGCCTCTGACTTTCCAGGGCCAGGCCAGCCCATCTGGAGTACTTGCTGCCTACATTCTGTGGCTCTGCAAAAGCCAGGCACTGGGAGTCTCTGCTCCTGCACTCCCAGTCCTCTGGCAAACCTGATACATCGGACTGCTCCCTGCATTCTGGCTGAGAAGAGCAAAAGCTCCCAGGAAAATAATCCATCCATCCTGACCCCATGGCCTCACTTTCCAGATCTACCCAACAACTGCTGTCTAAGATCTCTGTCCTTTCCCGTGTCTAGACCTCCAAATCCAGATTCTAAGCGAACATTTTCTGGCTTCTCCACATGAGACCACTACAGAGACTGGCAAAATTCTAAAAGGAGTGCTATACGCACACGCACAAACACACAATTCATTTCCACATGGTAGCTCACCAGACTACAGCTCAAGAAATAACCTCCATAGCCACCTGAATACACACACACACACACACACACACACACACACACTCATATATATACACACCTCATGACGTGAAATAATGAGTTCCTTGTCGCTAGAGGCATTCAAGAAGCTGGATCTTGGAGTACTGTTAAATCTGTTGCTTGATCAAAGCACAGGATACATGGATATGATTCTTTTTACAAGAATGCATTGAGTAATACACTAGTGAAATGTGTTTTCCACATGAATATTAAGCTTCAATAGAAGTTTCCCAAAATTAAAAAAATGACTAGGGTTGGTGGCCATTTGACAAGAAGATATGGGGACAGGAACACCCTGAAGATTGCCACATCGAGACCACAAAGACACCAACACATAGTGAATCTCTGGACACTGTGTGCACACCCCTGTGTGCCTCACACAGGCACAGAACACCCAGTCGGCACCTGAGGAGAGAGGCACACATCTACCCAATCGAATAAGAAAGTGAGAAAGTGAGAAATGCAGTAAAGGGTGAAGACACAAACAAGGGAGAACCCCAGAATGAACGAGTACACAGGAGCGTAGGTGCAGGCATGGAGAAGCAGGTGGCCCAAAGACTGAGCAACACAGTAGCAAACAGGGGAATGAGTGACAGGTGCCCAGAAGCACTTATTTTCAAGGGAGGGTGAAGGAATGAGTGACAGGTGCTTGGTAACCCGGTGAGGCGATAGTGGATAGCAGAATGCATGACAGTTGCAGGGAGGGCTGTGATACAATGGCAGATGGGGGAATGAACCAAAGCTTTAAGGAAGAATGAATGATGCAGTGGCAGATGGAGGAATAAAGAACATGTGCTTGTAGACCAAGTGATATAAAGTCAGGGAAAGGGCTTCATGAAATGATGGACAAGGGGATGGATGCTTGGCCCCGGGAGGAATGAATGATACAGTGCCAGATGTCATTCAAATGACAGATGTGCAGAGAACTGAGAAATACAAAGGTATGCAGGGAGATGAGTGACAGGTGAGTGGAGAACGGGGCGATCCAAGGACAAAATGTGGGAATGGCTGGTGCATGGAAGACTAAATGGTACAGTGGCAGATGGAGGGTGGACGACAGGTGCTTCGAGAATTGAATGATGTAAGGCCCAACGGGGGAGTGAATATCAGTTGTACACAGGACTGGGTGACAAAATGGCACGTGGAGAAATGAAGGGCAAGGTCATGGAGAGCTGAATGATGCCAGGCAGAAGGGGAATGAGAGACAGGTTCAGGGAGGAATGGACGATAACATGGCAGATGGGGGAATGAATGACAGGTGTCTGGAGGACAGAGTGATGCACTGACGCAGTACGCGGAGGGATGCAGAGGAGCAAAAGACCAGTGTGTGGAGGACTGTATGATATGAAGATAGATGAGAATGAATAACGGGTTCGTGGTGGAGAAACCAATGCTGTGGCAGGTGGGGGAATGAATGGCGTGTGTGCAGAACTGCAGCGACGATACATGGGAGACACGGAGAACTAAGCGAGACGGTGGGAAATGGGAGAATGAGTAAGTAAGTGAGCAACGCAATGATGGAGTGATACGGCGATGGCCAGAAAAGTGAGTGAAGTTTCAGCGATGCAATGGTGGGCAGGTGCACAGAAACAGTGAAATAATGGCAAACAGGGGAATGAGTGACAGGTGCATGAAGCCCACTGTGATACAAAGGGTAGCAATCAAATGATGACAATTGTATAATAGGGGATCTAGGGATGCTCTGTGAGGCAGAGAAAACAGAACAACAGGTAAGCTAATGAGCCGAAGATTCAACACCGGTTAGGGAGCAGTGCACGGAAACCCAGCAGTAAGTGGATCAAGGGAGAATGAATAGAAGATTCACGGAGAAAGTGACACGGGAGCAGGTGGGGGAATGAAGGATGAGTGAGTGGAGGGGCCAGTGATGCCATGGGCAAGAGGGAAACATGGCAGGTGTGCGAATGGCCAAAAGATGCAATGGCAGAGGAATAAATGATAGGTAACTGAATGAGAAAATGGTAGTCACAGAAAGCATGAAAGGTTTGTAAAACATCCAAAGACACTGTGGCATTTCATGGAGATGTGAATGAATGGCTGACAGATGTATAGAGGACTGAGGGAGAGGAAGACTATGCGATACAATGGAGGTCAAGAAATGAATAACCTGTGGTGAAGGAAACATACAATAACAGAGGAATGAGTGATAGGTGCCCAGTGAGCTAAGTGATGCCATGGTGGCTGCAGAGCATGAGAAGCAGGTGCATGGAGGACTAAGTTATACAGATGGGAGAGTAATTGGCAAATCATGGAGGAATGAGGGATACTCTGGCATATGGTAAAATGAGTAACAGGTGGACAAAAAACTGGATGCTACCATCTTGAATGAAGGAATAAACAGCAGGTTCATGGAGGAATAGTGATACAATGTAATGTAAAGAAGTGAAGGAGGATTGCAGAGAGGATGGAGTGATACAGTCTCACACGGGGTATGAGTGACAGCCACATGGAGAACTGTGTGATGCAGTAGCGTACAGGGAAAAAATAACACCTGAGTGGAAAACTGAGTGATACAGTGGTAGACAGGGGTCTGAATGGCGGGTGCATGGAAGATCCCATAACACAATGCCAGGTGGGGAAATGAGCGAACACTGTGTGGATGACCAAGAGACACAGTGGGGGGTCAGGGTATGAACGACAAGTCCACGGAGGTCTGAGAATGAACACAGGCGCCCGTAAAAGTGAGTGGTATAGTGGCAAAGGGAAAATGAATGGGAAATGCACGGAAAACTGAGTGATAATGATGGTAGGCAGGGGAAAGAATGACAGGTGTGTGGAGAACCAAGTGGGACACTGGTGGGGAAGTGATACAAACGAAGGTCGGGAAAGGAACGACGGGTATGTGGAGGACCAAAGGATACAGTGATAGATAGGGAGATGGATGATAGGCGCGTGGAGACCCAAGTAGGACGCCGGTGTATGAAGACTGGGGTCACAGGTAAACGGAGGACCCAGGGATATAGTAGTGAATGGAGGAATGAGTGACATGTGGATGCAGGACATGTTAGCTAGGGATTGAGTGACAGGCGCAGAGAAGATCAGAAGGGAAACAAATGAAACGCATGGGGGAACTGAGTGATACAATAGCGGATGGAGGACTGGCCAACAGGCGTATAGAGGACCAAGGGATAGAGCCATAAAAGAAAGATGTGACAGTGTGAACGACGTGAAAAGGAGCAAGGTGAGTGTGAAGAATCCAGTGAGGCGGTCGTGTAAGGGGAATGAGTGATAAGATCCTAGGAACTGGGTGCTGCAATGTCAGATGCAGAAATGAATGGCAGGTTCACAGGAGACCAGGCAAGCAAGGGTGCATGGGGAGTTAATGACGGGTGCAGAGAGGACCTCGTATATGAGGGAGGATGAGGGAAGACAAGGACAGGTGCGTAGATATCCTAGCAATACAGTGGTGGATGGGGAGATAAATGACAGCTCATGGAGGACCGAGGGGTATAACACCAGATGGAATGAATGAAGGGTGCATAAAAGACTGAGTGGTGCACGGGCCAAAAGAGGAATAAGTGATAGGTGCAGGGAGTACCGTGTGATATAATCGCAGATGAAGGAATGAACCAGGGCTTCAAGGAGGAAGGAGCGATGTAACACCAATTGGGGAAGCAAAGGGCAGGTGTGTGAAGGACAAAGTGATATAAGACAAGGAGGGGAATAAATGACAGGTTCACAGAAGAATAAGGGCAATAAGAGCAGATATGGAAATGAATGGTTGGTTCCAGGAGGAATGAGTGACACAGTGGCAGGTGACATTTGAATGACAGATTGCAGAGCACTGAGGCACACAAAGGCAAAAGGGGAAATCCGTGATAGATACATGGAGAATTGAGTGACACAGGGGTTCAGTGGGAGAATGAATGGCGGGTACATGGAAAATGCAGTGAAACAACAGTGGATGAGGGAATAAATGGCATTTTCATGGAGAAATGAGTGATACAGGGTTGATAAGGGGATGCATGATACAAGGCCAGATGGGGAGAGAATGTCAGATGCACAGAAGACAGGGTAATGCTGCATGGAGGAACGAAGGGCGGGTCCCAGGAGAACTGAATGGTGTAGGACAGATGGGAGAATGAATAACAAATACACGGAGGGATGCATGATACGGGGGCAGATGGGGTAATGAATGACATGCGCAGAGAAGGAAGCGATACAGTGGTGGATAGAAGAATGAATGGCAGGACCCTGAGAACTGAGCGATATAGTTGTGGGCAAGGAAATGAATGACAAGAGCACACAGACTAGGATGATACAATGGTGGATGTGGGAATAAAGGACAGGTGTGTGCTAGACTTAGTGATGCCCTTTCTGATAGAGAAAAGAGTAATGGGTGGGTGACCAGCAGGTTCAATGGTAGATGGGGGAATAAATGATGGAGAACTGAGTGCTCTGGTGGATACAGGGGAACTCATGAAAGATTCATGGAGAAACAATGACACTGTGTGAGATGGGAGAAGGAATGGTGAGTGAGAAGGGACTGGTATAGTGGTAGATGAGGGAATGAATGACAGGTGCATGGAGGATTGATACATGGCCAGTAGGGAAGGAAGTGGCATGTGTGTGGATGAGCAAGAGATACAACGGTGGATGGAGGAGTAAAGTGTATGTAGAAAAAGAACTGAGTGATACAATTTTGGGTGGAGGAAATAAAGCTGAGTGGTAACAGCAGCATTTGGGGGGACATGAATGAAAGGTGGGTGAAGGGTGCGCATGATACAATGAGGAGGGGAGGGAAATGACGGCAGGTGTGCAGATTAAGGAGACATTATGATATATAGAGGAACAAGTGATAGTTGCCTAGTGATCTGAGTAATAGAATGGCAGGTTGACAGATACAACAAAAACCGAGCTGTGCCTTGTGGAAGGGGAAGGTATGGAAAGAGCTGAGTGATACAAGGGCAGAGAGGTGAAGAGAGACATGGGCGGAGGAACTCCTGGTTCAATGGCAGATGGGGAATGAACGACAGATAATGGAGGGATGACTATGCAGTGACTGATGGCAGAGTGAACGACAGGTGGGTTAGACCTGAGCGATACAACGGTAAAGAAGGGGATGAATGGCAGGGCCACGGAGGAGCAGCAATGCAACGTGACATAAAGAGGAGGAGGATTGCAGAGAGGGTGCAGTGATAGTGTCACAAAGGGAATGAATGACAGACACGTGGAGAACTGTGCGATACAATGGTGCATGGGGGAAAATGACAGTGAGGTAGAGAACTGAGTGACACAGTGGCAGACAGGATTGAACGGCAGTGGCATGGAAGACCATGTGATACAATAGGACGTGGGGAAATTAATAACCATTATATGGATGACCAAGAGACACACTGATGGGTAGGGACACGAAGGACAAGTGCATGAGGACTGAGTGATACAGAAGCAGATGGGAGAAGAACAGGTGCCCACAAAAGTGAGTGATGCAAAGGAATAACCAGTAGGAAGTGCATGAATGTCCCAGAAGCAATGATGCTAGGTAGGGGGAAAAATGGCAGGTGTGGAGAATTGAGTTATACGATGGTGGGGGGTAGTATTAATGATGGGTTTATGGAAGACCAAGTAATATAAATGTGTACATAGAAATCAATGGTGGGTATGCGTATGACTGCGAGATGTAATGGTAGACAGGGGAATAAATGAGTATCCATACCTGAGTATGGGATGACAGGTGTATAGAGGACCCAGGGATATAGTGGTGAATGGGGGAGTGACGCACATGTGGATGGAGGACAAAGAATACATGTTGGATGGAGACTGAGTGACACATGCACAGAGGGCCGGATGACACAATGGCACATGGGGGGAATGAACGAAACATGTGGAAGCACTTAGCCATAGAGTGGCAGCCGGGGAATGAATGATAGGTAGGTGGAGAACTAAGAGACAGGGGCAGATGGGGGGATGAACAACAGATGTGTGCAGGACCAAGCAATACCATGTTAGATGGAGGAATGAGTGACAGCTGTGTGGAAGGACAAACAATGCCATGGTAGATGGGGGAATGAATGACTTGCGAAGGACTCAGCAGTGCAGTGGGCTCCCTCGGTGAAGAGTGAAATGACTGACAGCACGCAGAGAGCTGAGTGATTCGACGGCACGGACAAGGATGAGTGACAGGTGTATGGAGGACTGAGTGATACAATGGCAGATGGGGGATGAACGACAGGTGCATGTAGGACAGAATGATACAATGCCAGATGCTGGAGGGAGTGATGCATCCATGGAGGAATGAGTGATGCTTCTACTGGATGGGGCAATCAGTTCATAAAGGAATGCTGGTGCAGTGTCAGATGAGGAAATGATTAACAGGTGCACGGAGGACCAAAAACACAATGTCCAACAGGAGAATGAACAGAAGGTTTGTGTAGAAAGTGGTGCTACAATGTCAGATGGAGCAGTGAATGATGCGGTGACGAGGATGGACAGCAGGTGCTTGCAGGACAGCAATACCGTGTTGGGTGAGGGATGGACACCCAACTGCACAGGGGAATAACTAACCTGGGGCAGGGGGCTGAGCGACACAACAGCAAGTGGAAATGAATGAGAGGTGCACGTACTGAATGAGCTATGTATGGTGGAGCAGTGGGTGCCAAACCTACAAAGGACTGAATGAGACAACAGCAGTGGTTGAATGACTTCCCAGGTGTGTGATGAGGGAAGAAGGGAGTGAGCACATTGGACTGGAGGAGGGAGGGATGCGGGAGCAGGTGCATGAGTGCCGGCTGTGTACTGTGGTCTTGTTCACCTCCCGCTCTACCCTCGGTGGTCTTTCTTCCTCAGGTGAGCCGAGACGGGGCAGAAGGAGGATGTAGGAGCCTGGAGCTTCTTTTTCTTACCTGCTTCTCGCCTCTGCTTCAGAGCTCTAGGCTGTGTCTCTATGTACCTAAGAAGAGGTGCTGCTATTGTGTCACCAGAATCACAAGGAACCCACTTCTGCTCCACTTTTCTGCCTCCTCCATGACAGGTACAAGCAGCTGGGGGGGGGGGGTGTGCTGTTGGCCAGTGAGGCTATGCTAAGGAGAGGCCCAGGGAAGAGGCGTATCCTTTACATGGCTGTGAAGCTGGAGCTCCCACCCCTCCTGGACCTGCCTGTGGTGCGCTAGGTCTGGGTCC
Organism: Dinomys branickii; assembly: GCA_004027595.1. Classification (NCBI taxonomy): domain Eukaryota; kingdom Metazoa; phylum Chordata; class Mammalia; order Rodentia; family Dinomyidae; genus Dinomys; species Dinomys branickii. The sequence continues at coordinate 28,254 of PVLD010010294.1, forward strand.
TTCCCGGGGTCAGGTGCTTTGAAGAGCGTGAGCCCTGGACCAGAAACAATACCCAAGAGTACCAGGAAAAAATGGAATGAGAATGAGAACGCTTTCTTGAGAATGCTTATGGCTCTGCTCAGGACCAGAAAAGGCAAGGGTCCCGACACTGTGCTGTCCAGCAGATGCGGGCACCCTTGTGCACTTCCTCAGGCTGTGTCCCACTCCCAGCCACGGACCTCCTCTTAAGCCAGTCACTTCAGTTCCTGAAGCAATGGAAGAAAGGGAAGAAACAAAGACACAGGTGGGATACTGGGGGCCCGCCCAGCCCCAGAGACCATGCCATGGGTGGGCCAGCAGTAAGAAAGGGGAGGAGCCTCCATAGCCTCTCTGAATTTTGAAGTTCAGTGCTTCTCCCCAGGCGGACACCGCCTTGCCTGCCTCAGTTTCCTCATCTGTAAGGCAGGAAGGTAATCCTGCCAGGCTGGTGGGTGATGGGAGCATGTGTGGCTGTTCCTGCTCCCTCGGAGCACGAGCTTGTCCGTTCCACTGGTCCACTCCTATTCTGCAAGCAGGTGCAGGGAGAAGAGACAGCTCAGGTCTGGGGCAGAATAAAGGGGGTTGATGACAATGGGAGTGAGGGAGGTAAGGAGGGGCAGGGTGACTCAGGAGGCGGTGGGAGTGGAGAGGAAGGCTGGGAGACTTCTAAAGGGCAGAGACCTATAAAAAGGATCCAAAGGGCTAACCCGAGAGTGTGTTTTGTCTGGGGGGTGCGAGGGGTACTGAGCTCAGAGGCACAGGACAGGTTAAGGCAGTCACTTGGCTTTGCCATCCCTGTATCCATGCTGGATTTCCACCAGTTGTTTGGGTTTCCGGCTGCTCCTGTCAAGGCCAGGTCTTATCTTGTCATCAAGACTTTTCCCAGAGCCTGCACAGCAGCACAGGTGAGAGGGGCAGGTGCTTTGAAGAGCATGAGCCCTGGATCAGAAACAATACCCAAGAGTACCAGGAAAGAATGGAAAGCACCGTCCATTTCATGAGAATGCTTATGGCTCTGCTCAGGACCAGAAAAGGCAAGGGTCCCGACACTGTGTTGTCCAGCAGATGCGGGCACCCTTGTGCACTTCCTCAGGGTGTGTCCCACTCCCAGCCACGGACCTCCTCTTAAGCCAGTCACTTCAGTTCCTGAAGCAACCACTGGTTTTCAGATGGACTCAAGGTCTCTAGAGAAAGCCTGCCCCTGATGTATTGTTCCCCTCTCCTCCAAACTGTAACCATAAAGGAGAAAACCACCCCCCACCCTCCTTCCCCCACAGCAAACCAGTCTTTGAATCGTCCTCCACAGCTCTGCCGATGGGATCTGGTTTCTTCTTTTTTAATGATCCTGAAGGTGACAACAACTTAGATCACAGATGTTAGATTGAAAAAAGAAGTGTCATGGAGATTCCAGCTCTGTTATACCGTGAGAGAGACCCTTTGTGGGTCACAATTTTGGCTTAAGGTGCCTACTGTGAGAAGGTGACAAGCTGGCAGCAGGAATCCCTTACACAAGCTCTAAGACATCAGCCACGCTCTGAGCAAATACAGAGGAAGCATCCACAGCCTTTGCAGACTCTGTCCAGCACTCCCGACTTGCACCACTTTCATCAACAGGTTTGGAAAGGGAGCACACCATTCTGTGCATCAGACAAGCAGGGCAGGGTACAAATAAGGGTCTGGGACTTCCAGATCTGAGAACTAAGCAATTAAATCCCTTCTCAGGAGCTACAAGTGGCATGAACATTGACAGAAGCAACTGGGGCAGCACAGAAACCAGAACTGGATAAAAGATGTAACTGCGTCTGCCCTTTGCAGAGCTCGCTGCACTGGTTATTATGACAGTCGCTGTGCCCAGGGCTCCCCGGAGAGCCAAAGCAAGATTCAATATAAGATTCCTCCAAAGCCTTTCGTGAAATAATTATATATGTTTTTAAAATCCATTTCACAGAGGAAGCTAATAACTGTATCTGAGAAGATGTATTCATTAGCAGACACCCAGTGCAGGGGCTCCTGCTGCAGCCTGAGACTTGGGTACAAAGTTGACATACACTCCAGAAATCATTCAAGGTTAGATTAAAAATAAGAATGCCCAGGAAGATTACCCTGACTCATTAATATCACTGTCCAGTAGGAGACAATTCCTTGGAGGGTATGCCCTGGGGCTGGGTTTTGTTCTAGACCTAAGAACACTTTAATTTGCATTTATATTTTAAAAAGAAGAAAACAGAATTAACTGGAAAGGTGCTTCGTTTCCTGCAAATGTGAGCTCTTCTGCTAAACAGATTCTCAGGCTAGAATGCATGAGGCTTAAATAGCCAATGGCCAAGCTTGGTGACTGCACACCTGCTAAGTACCACTCTCTGCTTGACAGCTGTGGGCATGTGGATCCCCCCTCAGCCCTTTGGAATTAGCCTGTCAGGAGAGCGTTTCACAGTGGCTCTTCTACAGGTGGGGAAACTGAGGTTGGGAGTAGGGAAATGATGTTACTTTGGTCTTACACTGTGGCAGGATTCAGATTCCAAGCCAGATCTGTGACTCCAGCTACAGTATCTTTCCATAGGCAGGAGGCTATGTTAGAACGGGTATGGGTGCATGTCTATGCATGTGTGTGTGCATTTCAACCCTTCCTTTCAGAAAATCAATTGAAAACCCAATAAAAGAAGTGAGAAAATCAGCATATCTCTCAGTGTCCCCTGGTTCTGTGTTGATGTGAGTCCATCTCCCTGGGGCTAACACCACACCCTCACTTAGCCTCACTTCCTTTGACGTGTTTGCTTGGGAGTCTGAGGCATTGGAAGCATATGTCCAGAACTGCTGATCAGAATCAATAATAGAAACACATCTCAATAACCACTTCATCTGTCTCCATGATTTATTTTTTAAGGAAAACTGGAACATTTCAGGGTTTGCCTTTAACTCCAGCCCTCTCCTCGATGTGGCAGCTCACCTCTTGGAACCAACCAAACATTTTATGTGCAGGTTTTACTATTGGGAGCCAGCACACTAGCCAACTTCACCTGTTTCTGGTCTAGATCACAAAAGCCACCTTTATAGGAATGAGGGTTTTCTCCCATCCCTTGAGGGTTGGCATCACAAGCACAGATCTTGCTTGCCAGCTGTCCAGCAAACAGTCTCCTGTCCCCCAGAATCAATGACTTGCACATTTTTTGTGCCACAACTACAGTTAAAAGAAACGATGGCATTGACCATCTGGCCCCCTTCAACGCTGGAGACATGGCAAGGAGGGGAGGATTCTTCCATGTTTGGGTGATGGGAAAAGGGTGTGGGGCCAGTGGGGCCAAAGCTGCTTATATACATGACAGAAGGACAGTTTCCTTCCTTGAACATGAAAACATGCACCAATGAATTAAACATTTAAAAAAGGACGACTCTCTAAAAAGTCTTTTCAATCAAGGAGAGACAAGCCATCCTGTGCTGGCACTTCCTGTTGCATATGGCACTGAGAACTCTGTTTTCCAGCATGCAGAGCTTTCCAGACAAAGAAAATATCAAGGAAAAATTAGAGGAGGAGGTCCAGGGAAGTCAGACAAGGGGCACCGAGAGAAGGGCAGGAGAAAGGAGACCTGGGCTTGGGGCACAGGGGCAGAAATGATTGCTGGGGTGCAGAAGATCACCTCAGAGCCAACATGCTGGCTCTGACAAGTCCAAAGAGAAGGTTCTGGAAAGGCAGTACGCCATGCTGGGGCAGGGGGTGAATCACAGAGACAGCACCCAGCCTCCTGTCAGCAGGGCAGGCACCACATCCCCTGGGATGGAGGAACCTGCCCAAATTCCCACAGGTCTCAAAGTTTGATGTCTGTGAGATCTCCCAACCGTCTGCCTCACAGGACACAGCCCTAGGAACCCTCAGAGACCTTGCTCTGTGGACCGTGTACTGGGTGTAGGATCTACAGGTGACCAGCAACAAGGTGTACCAATTGGACCCTCTCCCCAAAGAGGGCTAAACTTCCCGCTGTCTGCGCAATTTGTGCAATTGCCTTCCCTCAAATCGGAGCACGGGGTGCCCATCTGGATCTATCCCAGAGCAGCTCACTCGCTGCCACCCCACCCCCAAAACCCGGAGAGAAAATTCTCTTCCCAAGCACCTAACATATGCATGCTCCAGAACTTAAAGAAAAGGAGCCAGGAGGGAAGATTGGCGAAATCTGGGCTCAGACGAGGCTGAAGAGAGCTCAGAGGCTGCAAAAGGTCCGTGCCTCTCCCACTACTGGCACCAGGAGCAGCCTCCCGCCACCTGAGTCCACCTGGACCCCGCAGGTGTCAGGCCAGCTTTCTGCAAACTCCCCGTGAGGTAGTAAGTGTAAGCCTTGAACCCCACCCCCCGTGGCGCCAGCAGCCCCTGACTGGGCGGTGGGTGAGTGGGTGCCTACTGTGAAATTATTCTTAGCGCTCCAATGTCTTTGCAAAAGTGATGCCTCCGCCCTCGCCCTCAGGGCTCCAGGCTCACTAGATGGCCTAGACACCCGCGCCGCGGATGGCCTCGGGTGGTCCCTATCCATGAGGTGCAGAGGTGCCAGAGAGGTGCAGACTCCCCAGAGACAGTGGGCGCTGCGGGAGGGCCCCCAAGGGAAGCTTCGCTCGCCCCGGGGCGCCCTGCACCGAGCCCTGCGCAGCGCTGCGCGCGCTCAGCTGCCTGCGGGTACCTCTCGGGGCGCCGCCTGCGGCGCACCAAGCCCTTACCTATGGTGGTGATGACGGTAATTGCAAAGTAGAAGGAGCCGGCGAATTTCCACTGGACGCCGGCGCGGTGCGGTTCCGACTGCAGGATCACCAGCTCCAGTTGCCGGTAGTCGTCCGTGCTGATGTTGTACTTGCCCCTGATCCGGATCTCTTCCGCCTTGAGTTTCTCCTCTTCGCGCATCTCGTGGTCCGACTCGAGGGCGTCGAACACCGCGGCGCCCACCAGCAGGTAGGTGAAGGTGCAGGCGATGAGGGACAGAGTCCGCACATTCTGCTTCTTCATGGCGGCCAGCAAGGCGCTGGCGCGGGGAACATGTCCCGCAGGCTGGCAGCCGCGCGCGTCCCAATGCAGCATCCCGCGGCCGCCTCCACGGCCGCCACCTCCAAGTTGAAAGCCGCGGCAACAGAAGAAGCAGCAATCGGGAAGCAGAGGACGGGCCGGCGGTGGAGGGGCCCCTGCGCTGGGGTCATCCTCACCGCGAGGCGGCTGGCGAACCACGGGTGGCGCGGGCCCGGGCTCGGCCGAGAAGGCGGGCAGGCACAGGAGGCTGCTCGAGCGCCGGGGCCAGGTGTCGTGGAGCCCCGACACTCTGCGCCAGGTCCGGTTGAAGCAGTCCGCCTCGCCGTGCGCCGCCATGCCCGGCAGCCCAGCGGAGCCCAGCGCGGGCTGCGTTGCCCTCCGCATCCCGCTCCTAGTTCCTGCCCGAAGGGCAGGAGCCAGAGCCGGAGCCGGAGCCGGAGCGGGAGCCGGAGCGGGAGAGGGAGCGGGAGCCGGTGCCGGTGCCGGTGCCGGTCCCGGAGCCGGTGCCGGTCCCGGAGCCGGTGCCGGTCCCGGAGCCGGAGCCGGAGCCGGTGCCGGTGCCGGCGCGGGTGCCGGTGCCGGAGCCAGGGTGGAGGGCGGTGGGGTTGAAGGGGCCCCGCGCCCCTCTCCGTTGGGATCCAGTGGTAAGCCTTACGGGGCCTCTCGCACCCTGCGGGACCTCCTCTTTCACCCCCTCTCGCCCCTTCGGTTGGGGGCAGAAAAGTTTGCTAAGTGGTGGCGCCTCTGGAGTCCCTGGCAAGGGAGCTAAGCAGGTGCCACGGGAGAAGCGGCCCGATGCCCTAAAGTCCGAACGCCCTGAGCCCACCTGGGCGCGCGGGGGCACCGGGAGGTACCCGCCGCGCGTCGGCCGGTCTGCGAAGTTTGCTCCGCTCAGCTTCCGAGGCGCAGGAACGGGGCGCGGCTCCAAGACGGCAGGCCCGCGGCGCGGCTACCTCGGGGACCGCCAGGCAACTGCGCGGCAGCGGCCGGCCAGCGAGCTCCTCCGGGGGCGGCGGCGGCGGTGGGAGGGGTCCCGCGCGCCCGCAGGAACCGCGGGGCGGGGGCGGGCGCGGGCGCAGCAGCCGCCGCGAGGTCCCGGCCCTCCCGTGTCCGGGCGTCCGAGGAGGCGGCCGCGGTGCTGCTCTGCTCAGGGCGCTGCGTGCGTGTGCGCCGGAGGGAGCCCGAGTGTGTGTGTTTGTCTGTGTGCGCGCGCGTGTGTGTTTGCGCTTGACAGCCGCGCTCCAGCGGGAGGGCCGCGGGGGGCGGGGGCCAGGCTACGCCGAGGCCGGGCCTCCCTCCCTCCCTCCTCCCTCTCTCCCGCAGCTTCCAGGGCGCGCCACCTCCCGCCTGGTCCCCAGCCAGCTGGCGAGGCGACAGTGGCAGCTCACGCTGCAGACCCAGCGCGGCGCAGGGCGCACGCTGAGGGAGCCCAGGAAAGGCGGCCGAAGCCGCCGGGGGGGGGCCGGGGGGGCGGCAGAGGGCTGGGTGCCCGCAGAGTGGGGGCGGGGCGGGGCGGGGGATGGGAGGAAGCGGGAGGCTGCGAGGGCCCTTGCAGCTCTCTCCCCCGAGAGCGCATGAAGCCTTGGCGGGTACCCAGAGAGTTTGGGGGATTGAGGCTGCGGGAGGGAAACGGGATTCGGCCGAGAAAAAGGCAGTCTTGAAGCTTCAGGGAGCGGAGAGGTCGAGGGAGAGTGAGAAGTAGGAGGGGAGGAGACCCCGACACCTGGGAGCGCGCGGCCCCGTTGCACGAGGTTTCTCCACCGTCACCGCCGCCGCCGCCGCCGGCAGCAGAGGTTACTGACTGCTGAGTGAGGGGGTGCTGAGACCCTCCTTAGCCCACCTCGAACGGTGTATCCTGGTGGCCCGTACCTGCCAACCTGAGCCTTTCCCGCCCCCACACCCTGAGAACACGGAGGCCAGCGAAGTCGGGACAGCACAAGAATATGCCGCATTCCCCGCACGCAGTACCCTCCCTGTTGCTTTTCTGAGACGCACTCCTTGGGTACCCATGGTGCGGGGCGCGGGGGTGCACCTCCGGCGCAGTCCTGCCCTCCCCGCCGGGCGGCAGCCCCCCTTGGGACCAGCCGGGTAAAGAACACAAGACTTGGCATGGGCGCAGCTACTCTTGCATCCCCAAAAGGAGACCGGCTTTCTGTCTGCTCATGTAGGCCCTCGGGGGCCCTCTCCGTGCTCGTCTCCCTTCGGGTCACTGAGGGGCTTTCCCTCTTGAATCCCCCCTGTGAGAGGTGGATCTCTGGACGGGTGGGACCAAGCCCCGGACCCACAGAGGCTGTCCTTCCCTGCCGTGATGTCTCTGGCTCCTGTCTATAAGACATGGAGATGGGGCGGGGTCCACGCGGCTAACAGGCAAAGGGTCTGGTGCAGTGGGCTGGCCAAGGAGAGTGAGGAAAGCTGGAGAAGCAGGCCAGCTCTTGAGGGAGCCCTGCCCCGTTTGGCTCCTCGCTCAGACCCTGCTAGAGATCCTAGAACTCGGGCTGGCGGGGTCCGAGACCCTACGCCTCGCTGAGACAACTGGCTAGGACGCTCACTGTCCACCCCACTTCGAGGGCTCCTGGGAACCCATTGGGAAAGGGCGTCCAGGCTGTGGGCTACATCTGAGAAATCGGGTCTCCGCCGGGTGTGCGGGTACCCTGGGGCACCCGCGTGGGGAGCCCCGTCTGAGCAGTTGCTCTCCCCAGTTCATTTTGGAAACCGAGGCCCCCGCGCTCGGCAAGTGAGCCTCGCTGCTGGGTGAGTCACCGCAAGCGGGCGACAAGGATTCCCAGCAGCTGGTAATTAATTGCGCCGTGGCTCAGCCTACGACGGAACCCCAGTCAGGCCTCCCGCAGCGGCGCCACCCTAAGTCGCAGCCGTCGGGCCTCTGCACTGTCTGCAGCGGCCTGCCCGCCTAGCTGCCACCAGGGGGCGCTGGATTCCGACCCACAGGTCCGCCCCGCTTTGATCCAACCGGGTGGCAGGGAAGTACTGGCTGTCTCCAGTGGCAAACTCGGAAGCAAGCGGGGGAAGGGCTGCGCTCCGCAGATAGATTCCTTGCTTTGGGTAGAACCACTTTGATTAGGCTTATGGAACTCCAATTCACATATAGCCTTTCAGGAAAGCGCAAAGGGACTTCAGACACAAATTACTCCAAACCTCTTGTTTTACAGATGGAAAAACGTCCATCTAGAAAGATTGCCTACCTGCTGGAGATCACACAGCAACTCTCACCCAGAATCAGCACTTGACCCTCCTCCCTGGGCTTCTTGCCAGCTCCTCCCGGACCCCAGCTGCTTTCGGGCCGAAGTTCACAGAGCCAGAATAACTGCAAACCAGCCCCCACCTTCCATTTTTCTCTTTCAGCTCCCTTTAAACTGCAAAGGCCCTTGGACTCTAGAGCAAGGAAGGTGAGCCTCGGCACAGTCTAGGGACGGAAACAGCAGCTTCTCCTTGTCTGGCAGTTCACACCTGCACTCCACTCCCACCCTGTGTCTGGACTACAGGTGGACTGGGAGTTCCTCAGAGCAGAACCTGTGTCTCGACAGTCTATCTTCCCTGCAAGCCTAGCACCCATCTGTAAGGTGGCTGTGCAGCTGGCCCTGTGGAGTGGTGCCCGGGGACAGCTCGAGCTAGGTCAGAAAGTGACTGCGCTGCACTCCCTCACCCCCCCCCCTCCTGGACTCTGAGAGGTCTAATTGCAGCCCTGCCCAGAGGCAAGTTGGAACTCAGGTGTGTGTGGCCAATCAGAGCCTGGGACTTGCCAGGGTCCCGGGATTGGCTGGGCTTACCTCACGTGTGCCCACCTCTGAACCAGGGACAGCCCTGCCCTAGCTAGAGCTGAAAATTGATAGGTGTCACCCCCCAGGGCATCTGCTGGACTCTGGGAAATCATCTTTAGCCTTTAGAAGTTCTGGGCAGAGCTGAGAGGTGGAGGAAAGGAAGGAGGCTTTTGAGAATTTGTCTGGCACGGCACGCAGCACCACCTACTCAGCTGGCCCAACACATTCTCTGTTTGGCTCAGGTCACTGAGTTGGTCTCAAGCCTGCCTGGCACCCAGGAGCTCAGGAGCTGGGCTGACAGTCTGCCTGTTCCCACCCCCTTCCCCAGGGACAGTGCCCGGGGCTACCTGGACCTCAGTTTCCTCTTGGGTAAAAACAGGCGCATCATATTAGTGAATAAAGAATTTGATAGTTTTTTAACTCTACTGCCTACTTGTTTGCTCTTTTCTTTGTGCAGTGGGTGTGTGTGTGCAGCCCCAACTCCACCCCCTACACACGTTTTCCTCAGAGAGACAAGTTTGTTCCTGCTTCACAGTGTTTCAGAAAGGACTGCCAGGTATGGCGGTGCAAACCTGTAATCCAGCACTCTGTGAGGCTGAGGCAGGAAAATGGCAAGATCAAGCCTGGGAAACCTAGCGAGAGCCTGTCTCAAAATAAAAAAAATAAAAGAGGTATGAGGATGTAGCTCAGTGCCAAAGCCAAAGGTTCGATCTCCAGTACTGAAAAACAAACACAAAGGACAGGACTACACAGCCAGTACTTCTTCCACTTCACCACTGTGTTTCTAAAAGCAGATGCTCCTGCCAGCAGAATACGGAGGTACTCCATCTCAGCCAGGTGCCCCAGGCTGAGGCCAGCACTGGCCCAAAGCACATTCTTTTTGCTGGGATTCTCCCCAGTCAGGACAACCTGACTGCTTAGGTATGCTTAGTGCTTTGCTGCACTGACGCCCACATCTTTGAAAAATACACTATCTTCCCCACTTCACAGATGGGGAAGGTGAGGCACAAAGGAGGCTAACAGCTGCAAGCCACAGAATAAAACAAGGCTGAGCCTGCCTCTTCTTGGAGGCCCAGACGTATGTTCCCACCCCACCCCTCACTCGTGGTCCCTGAAGGCAGTAATATCTCCACAACTGCTCACATGTCTTCTCCTTATGCCTCCAGCAGGGTCAGGTCCCAGAGCAGAGTGCTTCCAAGGCGGGCATCCAGGTACCCCTGGCGCCTTGCAGACTGTTCTTTGGGGTGTGAACATATGTGTTCTGTGCTTGGGGAACACTGGGTTACACTGAGAAGAGTTTGAGACTTCTCAGAGCCTTTAGCTTGTTCACGGGGATTATGACTGCAAGACCAGAGTACTGTGAGCACTGTTTCCCAAACTCATTCAGCCAGGAAGCTACCTTGGGACCCAAAGTCTGCAACAGCACCCAGCTTCTGGAACCACACTTTGGGAAACACTGGCCCAGTCCAGAGAGCCAGGTGCAAGGAAGCAGGTAGCGTGGGTCCAGCCTCTGGTTCTGCACAGACAAGCCCTGCATCAGCTGAGCTCCAGCTTCCTTGCTGGCCCTCTCCCTACAGCAGGACAACCCCTCCTCTCTACTATGTCCTGAACATTCCATGCTGAAAGCTCTGCAGAAGCCCCTAGGCCAAGCCTAAATCCTCAGCCTGGCATTCCCATACTAGGATCTGCCCTCTGATCGGCCCCCTCATCCCCTTCATTCAGGAACCAGCGTTCACAGTTTGTCTTCCAGAAGATTCCCAGACTCCCGGGCTACAGTGTTGGGGCTGGGGACAGCAGGTTCCCCTGCTGCACCTTGAATTGTTCTCTCTGGAGCTCTGTCAGACCACGATTGTCATTCCCATGGGCCAGGGACAACACCAGGCTCTCAGAGTTTGCCACAGTAGTGGTGACTGCAACAGGGCCAGGGTGGGGAGCTGACACTTTAGCAGCTGCAGAAAGCACAGGCCCCAACTAGTGTGGAGGCAGGAAGACTAGGAAGGAAGGACAGAAGCGTCCCAGCTCCTGGAACACAGCAGGTGCTCAGACTTGTCTCACTGGCTCCATGACTATGCCCTCAAAATGATGCTGAGCTCAGTCCCCAGGGCCTGGTACTGATGACAGGAGCACCAGAGGGAGGGCATGCAGCAGAAAAATGACTCCTAGCTTCTGAGGCATAAGTGAAGGATGTCATGGAAGAGGAAGATTGAGATTGGGCCTGGTTAAGGCTCCTGGTAATGTGACCTTCCAGTTCTCAACTGCCTGGGCTGTCAGTGGGTCATATGGAGACAGGAGCCCAAACCAGCTGGAGCCCCTCCCTTAGAAGCTAAGCTTGGGGATTTCCAAGCTCCAAACTTCGCAGTGTGCGGTAAAGTCTCCCACTTATGGGCAGAAGTGTCTGCATGTTTATGAAGGCATGGGCCTTGGGGAGCAGAACTGGGGTACAGAGCGGATCTTATGGGCTCCTGATGTTAGAGGGCTTTCAACAGTGGGGACTTTATTGTAATAGATGATGATCAAGTCACTTTGGGAATCAAGGTCATCCAGCAACTGAGGAAAGTTGCAGTGGTGGAACCAGGCTAGGCCCTTCTCCATGGAAGCCAAAGTGGCCCCATGCCCCACACATGTGCACGCCCTTGCTTCACTAGAAGAAACTGATTAGTAGAACTCAGGCTTCTCAGTGTGACCTGAACCACTGCCCATTCGTTGCCAGCTTGGTCCATAAATAAATGCATTGCTTTCCCCAAGTGCCTGCCAAAACCAGTAGGATGACTGGTAGAAGCTTCTCTGGGCTGACAGCTCCCAAGAGGGGCTGCTGCTGGATGGGACCCCTAAACCCATAATGAGGGGCTCAGTGACAGCTTGAAGCCTGGAGCTGGGTGGAAGAATATGGATTCCTAGGCAGCAGGGTGTCTCCAGCCTCCACCTCTAGGTACCCTGGGGGTTAGCACTGAAAAGATGTTGCTGGACCTTTCCTGGCCATATTAATGAAATGGATGGCCAGAAAATGGCAGAGATACTGGTGGCCAGAAAAGGGCACTGGTGGCATTTTTCTCTGTCATCTCCTTACCAGCTAGTGCCAGATATAATTAGACATGAAGAGTAAAGGAACATATTTTTGGATGCAGGTTTTCTGCCTTCTAAAGAGTAAGGAAAAAAATACATCAATGACAAACAAACAAAAAAATCTCCTGCTCTGAAACATCAACAAACAAAAGGAGTAGTTGGCTGAGAACTCGATGTGAGAACTGGGTTGCCCAAGCTGCTCAAATTCCCTTGTCTTGAACTGAAAGATGAGATAGGATCACCTGTGAAGGCTGAGATCTCCAGACAATTGTAAAGTGTCCGGCAAGAGTTCAGGACCGAGCCTGCGGACTCCTTTTCCATGGTACTAGCCTTTCCCCTATGCACACACCCTGCCACAGCCAGATCTGCATCACTGCACTCACTGATTTTCCCCAAATGGAGCACTAAATCCCACGTAGGCTGAGGAACAAGTCTGGCCTCTGCATTGGGCCTCCTTCCAAATCACTGTGTGACTTTGAGCAAGTGGAGTACCCTCTCTGTGCCTCTTTCCTTGTGAGCAAAACAAGGGGGAAGAATTTGTTCCTGCCAGGATGGAGTGAAAAGAGGCTCACAAGTTTGGTTGGCAGAAGCCAGGTACCCACGTGCCCAGTTGCTGCTGCTTCTCCTCCCAGGGGTAGAGGGCACACTGCCCTCCTCCCTATACCAACTGTCCACCAGCCAAGGAGCCAGGCCAGTTCCACATGCTCACGGTGGCGAAGCTACTATGCAGCCAGCTCCCTCCTGGTGGGAGCTAACTTTAGCCCAGTCACATGGAGCATTAGTTATGCCTGTGCCGAGAGTTTACAGATCCCTGTGGAAGGTGTTTAAATATTTTCCCTTTTCAGAAGCCTGGTTCTCGCCTCTGCCATTTTCACCTTTGTGTAGCAGAAGGTATTTTTGCAAACGCAGCCGAGGTGGCAGCAATTTTGCAGCGTGACGTCCCTGTACACACCACTGCTATTTTAGGGACTCGCAGGTGTATCGTTTGTATCATGATGGGCAATGTCAACTCCCAGGGAAAGGGAAGGGAAGACTAATTGCTGTCAGAGACCCAGAGGCTCCACCGCCATGGGTTCCACTGCAGATTCCCAGGAAGTCTTCCCAGGCAGGTCTGGGCCATAGTCCGCATTCTCCCTGTTGTGCATAGCCTCTGCTTCCCTGGGACAGAGCTGTGCAATCTGCATGTATTCTCCATGCCTGGTGCAGTGTCCAGCACAGAGAAGGGGCTAGGAAATATGTACTAAGTGAAATTAGCCCCAGTGGACTCTGGAAGTACAGAGGCACTTATGAGATTCTTCCCTGCCTACCAGTCACTCTCTGCTCCCAGTGGCACCTGCTGGTGTCACTTACTGGTGACACACAGTGAAGAGGGGCAGCAGAGAAAGGGAGCAAAGGCTGTGGAATCACAGAGGGGGCTGTAGGAGCCCAGACTGAAGGAGATGAGGGGCCTACAGAGCTCGTCAGCAGAGGAGAGGTCAGCTTGGCAGTCACCAGGTCACAGAATGGACCATGTGCCACTGTCCGGTCCAGGTGGCTGTGATCCCTGAATCCCAAGGATACAACCAACACATGGTGAATCGAATCCAGAGGTTCAGTCCCTTTCCATAGAGCCAGAAGTTAGGGTAGTAAATAGGTCTCCTGCTTGATAAGTGAGGACATCTTGGCCCAGAGAAATCCAAAGACTTACCCAAAGTCATGAAGCTAATTGCTGGCAAACAGGATGGTATCTACCTCTGAGGTCTCTGCACTCAGGCCCAAGCCATCCCAGGGAGCCTAAGCAGTTCAACAATCCAGTTCATGCATCCATGGGTGCCCTGAGGACCATGCAGTAACACCAGCAATGAGAGGTCCCTGTTCTCACAGAGAGGACACTTTAATGGCAGAAGCGGACAACATGCCAGCTGGTCCACAGGTCCCAGCTCAGATGGCACGAGATGATGGTGCACAGGGTAGTGAGGAGGAGAGTGAGTGTGTGCTATGGCATACGGGGCCAAAAGGAGGTCTCTGGGGAAGGGAGAAGGGGTGTGTGAAATGAGGCTTCGGTGACATCTGTGAACCTGCAGAGAGGGCATCCAGACAGAGGAGAGTCATTGCTGAGCCCCAGAGGGAAGGTACATGGAACATTCACAGAAGAGCAAGAAGTCAGGTGTGGCAGGGATGTGGGCACCTGGGGACAGAGGTGTAAGGTCAGGCCTTCCAGATGGTGGAGGTACCACGCGCCTCGTGGGAAGCAGTGTGGGCTTTGTGGTGCAGTCACAGAGGAGGAGCCAAAGCACCCCTTGCTACATGGGTGTGTGGTCTCAGAACCCATGTCCCGCTGGCATCTGTGGCATAGGGATGCCCCAGGGTACTCTCTGGCAGTATTTCTGATTCTGGAGGGAAAATAGCCCTCAAGGAACAGGAGACCAATTAAAGCAATAATGACTCTGACTCTGATGACCATAAACACACACTGGATACAGCAGACACAGCTCTGTCACCAGCCTCCCAGAGGACACAGCTGGGTGCCCCTTGCCACCCTGACATCCTGCACAGTGCCTGCATCTGCCTTCACGGACAAGGGCTACTAGGTGCGAGTTTAGCAAAGTTCCTGCCGTACAGCCTCTCCTGACGGTGATTGGTTCTCAGATCCATCAGGTGATTCCAAAGCACCAGGAAGGGGACCCATACACCTTCCCTCCTCCACCCAGTGCCTGAAAGCTCTTCAACGGTGAAAGATTGAATCAATGACTACACCATCCTTTTTGTTTGGTTGGTTTTTGTTTCTTGGGTTTTTTTTTCTTTTCTTTTCCTTTTTTTTTTTTTTTTTTTTTTTTTTTTTTTTTTTTTTTTTTTTTTTTTTTTTTTTTTTTTTTTTTTTTTTTTTTTTTTTTTTTTTGGTACTGGAGATTGAACCCAGGGCCCTCACACTAGGCTACATCCCAGTCCATTTTTATACTTTTTTTTTGGTACCAGGAATTGAACTCAGGACCTTGCACTTGCCAGGCTGGTGCTTGTGCTGCTGAGCTATATCCCTGGCCCAACTTTTAAAAAGAAATTTGAGACCATACCTTGTTATGTCACTAAGTTGCCCAAGCTGATCTCAGAATTGCTGCTGTCCTGCCTCAGCCTCCCAGAGTGCTGGGATTACAGGTGTGCACCACCAGACCCGGTTACTAACACACTCTTTCAAAACTTGTGTTATCATTTGCTTTTATCTCTAATTATAAAGTTAACAGGGTTTTTGGGCATGCAATCTGAAAAAAAAATACTCAAGAAAGTATATAAAACAGAAAAAATAAAAACAACTCCAAATCCTTGGTTTCCACAGTACCAAGTACCCTGGGCTGGGAAAAGAGGAGTGGAAGTGGGAATACAACTAGAAAGGAGAAGTGGTCAGGGAGATGACTGGGAGGAGTGATCTGTGGCAGGTCCCCTTTGATTCTGGCCATGCAGCTTTTCCTTCGATTTGCAGCCCTGAGTCCCACCTCTCCCAACCTACAGCCTGGAGCCCAACAGCCACCGGACCAGAAGAGAGATACATACGTTTATTTTCCCCAACACATGCATATGCACATACACCGTGTGTCACTGAGGCCATGAAGATCACGGTATCATATTCATGTTAGCTGTTGCCACAGCCATGATTCATCCTTAGTGTAGTCCACAGTCCAACCCAGACGCATCCCTCACTCCCTTCCACAGTCCATCCTGGTCATCCTGATCTATAGCACTCAGCATATTCCCTCCCATCTTAGCTCTGGATTTGCCATCAACTCTGGCATAATGGACTGCAGTTGGGGAAGGATTTGCCGCCACACGAGGGCTGCCATCACTGTCTCCTCCCGCCCCACTCTCTTTTCACTTGGGTCAGACCAACGTTACGGCTGATGTCCTCTCTGGGTCTTCCTCATTTCATGCACAGGCATCTTCCCTAATCGATTTCTCAGGTGCCTGATGCATCCCCAAGGGCTGACAAGGAGACTCTCAGTGTTAGAGGGGACCCAGTCTCTGAGAGGAGGAGGACAGTCACCTGGAGTAAAAGAGCCCCCACATGCTACAAGGCTCTGAGTCAATCAGTATGGGCTATGCTGCACTTATAAAACTTTCTTAAAAATTAAAATTCAAATGACAACTACAGTATTCTGAAAAAAGAGATCGAAGAGGACTTCAATAAACGGAAAAACATTCCTTGCACATGGATAGGAAGAACCAACATTGTGAAAATGGCCATACTACAAAATTGTTGTACAGATTCAATGCAATTCCCATCAAACTACAGTTAGTATACCTCACAGATCTAGAGAAAACATTCCTTAAATTCATCTGGAACAAGAAGAGACCCAGAATAGCAAAAGCAATCCTGGGCAACAAAGACAAGTCAGGTGGAATTACAATCGCTGACCTGAAATTATACTACAAAGCTGCTGTAATAAATTAACCTGGTACTGGCTAAAAAACAAGCCAGAAGATCAGTGGAACAGACTGGACGACACAGACACAACCACAAACACACTCAGCCACCTAATCATTGATAAAGGGGCCAGACAAACTCACTGGAAGAATGATAGCCTCTTTAATAAAGGGTGCTGGAAATATTGGCTTGCCACCTGCCAAAGACTGAAAATAGACCCAAGTCTATCACCATGCACCAAACTCAAGTCCAAATGGATCACAGATCGCAATATTAAAATAGAAACACTAAATCTATTGGAAGGGAAAGTAGCTAAAAACCTTGAAGACATAGGGGTAGGCAGAGAGTTCATGAACAAAAACCAAACGGCCAGTGAAATACTTCAAAAATCAACAACCGGGATCTCATCCTACTGAAAAGTTTCTGCACATCTAAAGAAATCACCAGCAAAGTAAAAAGAAAACACACAAATTGGGAACAAACTTTAGCTGATTGTCCCTCAGACATAGGTCTTCTATCTAGAACATATAAAGAATTAAAAAACATCAGCCCCTCCAAATTCAAAGATCCAATCCAAAAATGGATAAGTGTGTAACTTCACAGATAAAGAAATACAAATGGCAAATAAATACATGAGAAAACGTTCAACATTATTAGTCATTCAAGAAATGCAAATTAAAACAACATTGAGATTCCATCTCACCCCAGTAAGCATGGCCGGCATTAAGAAATCATCCAGTAACAAATGCTGGCGAGGCTGTGAAAAAATAGGGACTCATCTCCACTGCTGGTAGGAATGCAGACTGGTGAAACCACTGTGCAGGTCGGTTTGGAGATTCCTCAGCAAACTAGGTCTAGAGGTCCCATTCAAACCAGCTATTCCCCTTGTGGGTATTTTTCCAGAATATCTGAAAACATCATATCACAGTGATATATGTGCACCTATGTTCATAACAGTGCTATTTGTAATTGCTAAATTGTGGAAGCAACCCAAATGTCCATCCACCAAGGATTGGATAAAAAAATTGTGGTTCTTTTATATAATGGAACATTACTCAGGTATAAAGAAAGATAAACTCAAGGCTTTTATAGGTAAATGGTCACAACCAGAGACCATACTCATAAGTGAAATAAATCAGACCTGCATGTGTAAGCAACATATGATCTCACTAGTGTAAGAATCTGAAAGAGTAAATAAAAACTAGGAGGTATGACAGACATTGGGAAATGAAAGGAAAATGCTCAAAAGTAAAAAGAGAGCAACTGGGGTGTGGGAAAAGAGAAGGGAAAGAAGGGGAAATTATGTATGTATGTACATACAGGATAGCTAACAGTTGTACTACTTACTGTCTTCTACTGCTTTACTGAAAGGGACAGTTAATGATTACTTGTTTGACAAATACGCATATCTCTATTTGTTTTCCTGAGAAGCCACTTTGAAGATATTAATTCTTAATACAAAAACCACTGTTAATTTCCTACCACTTTGTCTGTAACTCAGTATTGTTTGTATTGTTCTTATGCTATTTTGTAAATAGATATCTGTTTTTTTAATGTTTTCCTTCTTTTATTTTTAAAATAAATTTAAAAAATTAAAATTCAGTGGCTTAAAACAGCAAAGACATATCATGTGAAATATGTGAGCCAACAGGTGCCCCTGCTTCAGGAGGTCTCTTCCAGCCCCCTGTCAGGCTCCCCCTGATGTGGACGTCATGGTCCCAAACAGGTAAAGGCAGTGTGACAAATCCCTCAATGGCTCTGAAAGCTTCTCTCTAGAAAAATATCATGGCCACAGCCTGTTATAAGTCCAGCCTTGGGCAGTACAGTGTGACCTCACACCCAGCAGAGACTGGCCCAAGAATCCTATCCTCAGATAAGCTGTTACTCACCCACGAAGAAAGATATCTAAGGTGTGTGACTCTGCATGTCACCCGTGCTGCCATGTGAGGGAAAGACTCAAAAAGATCCAGATCCAGGAGCAAATGAGACAGAAGGGAATCCACGAAATGAAGAAAGATGAAAAGGGCAAGACACAATGGAGAGCAGCAGACCTTGCTATGAGGCTAAGTCAAGTCAGAAAGAGTAAGGATAGACCTGCCTTGGGCTGTGTAATGTAAGTGCTAAGGAAAGACTCCTGAGATAGACGGTCCAGACTAGGAGGGGAAATTGTACTGATGGTCTCTCTATAAAAGTCACAGCTCAGCAACCTCCAGGAGCTGGGGGCTAGAGTAGTGACAAACTCTCCTTATCCTTGAGGGGCAGAGGAGCAAAGACAAAAAATGCCATGAAGTCCATACCTCGGTGGTGGTAAAATGGCAAAACGTGCACAGTTACTGAATCCTGACGAGGTGTACATAATACCCATTATACCTGTTTCTCTGCTTTTCCATACATTTCAAATTTTACAAAAGAAACAGAAATAATCCCAAAATAATGACATTAGAATTGGAATACGAAAAAATATATTTATGTAATCCATAATAAAGAATACGTTTTCATGTGTCCAAAGACTACTGATGAGCATCAGTATGAAATAGAACATAAAGAAAACTTTACTCAATTCAAGAACATAAGCAAAATGTTTTTCACAGACTGTATGTTCTGGCAACAACCCCCACAAATAGTAATACATAATATAAAGGAAGAAGACTTTACTTGAACATTTGGAACATTCCAACATAAACCTTGAATCAAAGAGAAGATGAAAGAAAAAAATACATGCTACCTGGAAAACAAAGAAAAAGACATTGAATTAAAAGATAAGAGAACGCTAACACTTCCAACACTAGAAGCACACAGCCTCAAAGGCCTTCATTAGGAAGAAAGACTAAATGTACTGTCGTTTTTATTATTTGTCTCAAGAAATTAGGAAAACAGGTAACAAAAGAAACAAAGAGGGTGGGAATACATAAGACAAGAATTGGAATTTGTGAAAGAGAAAATTGAAAAAAACCTGAAAAGAATAAGTAAATGCAAAAGCTGGCTCTTTTGAATGGCTAATAAAGTAGAAAAGCCCTGGGGAGTGCAATTACAGAGAATGAAGAAGGAGATTGAGTAAAATTAGACAAGATTAGGAACGAGAAGACAGGCATAACCAATATAACTACCGATGCAGGGGAGATAGAAATAATTATGAGAGAATAGTATATGCAACTCTGTGATAACAGTTTGAAGACCTCAAGGAAATGGATGACTTCCTAGTAAAAATAAATCATCCAAGAAAAATGAAAAATTTTAACAGTACAATTACTGCAGAAGATATTAGAAGGTCATCAGGGATCTATCAGTAAAAAGCCTCAGAATCAGACAGGCCCTCACTGAACCTTATCAATCTTTTCAGTGCTGTTTAAACTATTGTAAGCCATAGAGAAAAAGAGAACAGCAATTCTCTCACCCATTTGCACATCTAGAATAACTTTAATATAAATGGTACAAAATGAATGCAACTACAGACACATAGAATTATAAATATGGGTGAAATAATCTAAAATACTACCAACGAGAACCCAGTAACACCAGTTACTGGGAGGAATATTGGTCTCCAGTGCCAAGGTCCTTATACCATACCTTGAGTTCCCAAAGTAAACCTAAATAGGTGGTGTATTTTACTGTGTTTATTTTCAAAGAAGATTCTAAAAGATGATTTTTCAGCATTGTTTAAGCATCTTATAAAACCAATTCCTTTTCTGGTTTGAAATCACTGAGCGATGGACTGGGAAATTCTCCTGATTTTAAATGCACAAGTTGCTCAGTGTGTGACATTCCTGGTATCACTGAATTCTTCCAGCAAGTGTACAAGAAAGGGACACTGAGGCTTGGAGAGGGGCGTGGCTTTCCAAAACACTCAGATGGTAGGGAAGAGTCTGGACCTAAATGCTGGAGAGACTAGATGCAAACAAAATACAGTAAAATTTCCAGTAAACCTTGGTGTTTCCCAAAAGATATTACGCTCCACTGGACATCTTAGTTCTGTCCAATCCTCATGCACTGGTGACAATTGTGTAGCATATCTTTATTTCTGTAATGCCAAGAGATGCTGGGAAAACAAGAGGTGATATTCCTGTAGGAATATTGGTCCCCAGGACCAGTGGGCTGAACACGAAATTAGGTATAAGGAGACCTGTGTTTTATTTCATATTCTGCCACCAGTTTGTTTGAGCCAAGATTTCTGCCCTTCCGCAACTCTGTCAGATGCTAGTCTTGTCTCTGTGAGGCCCGCTGTGAGTCGCTGTCCCTGGTGCTGAAGACTTTACTGCTAGCAGGCTCTGGCCTCACCCATTTTTGGATCAGCTGGCTTGGGCGGCCTCCAGGAGCATACTGTGATTAATCAGCAGGTTTGAAATGGCAAACTCAATTCTAAAGGTGGAACGAAGGAAGAGTTCTTTATTCGTTTGCTGAGTCATAGAATCTATCCTTCTTTTTAACCAAAAGCCATGTTGATGAACAATTCTCATCACCTGAATTGAATATCTCAATATTTGGACAAAGGCATAGAATTAAACTCCCACTGTTCAGGTGGGGGAATGCAACTTATCTCATCCTTCAAGCCCACACGTTGCTTTTTTGCAAACCCCATTCTTCTTTCCCTTAGAGGAAGTAAATACTTTAAACTTTTGTTAATTTATTGTCTGTCTTTATAGGTCTTGTTGTTTCAACTTATGGATGTGCCCTAATGGTAACATCGGTTCTGTTTCTGGAATTTCCTGTAATGGGAATTATAATGCAAGTATCATTCTGTCTCTTGTTTTCTTTCTTCAGCATCATGTTTGTACAATGCTTTCTTCCCGTTTCATATTTACTCCCCATTGTGCAGTACTCTGCTACATGGATACACCACGCTGTGCCCACTCAACTCTGAACATGGAAAATGGATTTTGTCCCTTTTTTCCCTATGATTAATACTGTTGCTGTAAATATTATGGAACATGCCTCATGTTTCACAGGAATTTAAGTTTCACAAAGTGCGTCCTTGGTAGTGGAATGATTGTATCATGGCATACAGCCAGTCTAACGGTAGTAGCCATGGACATGAGTTGCAGTGCACACGACATCCTGCTCTTCCCTCTTCTGTGTGGGCCATGTAACTTGATCTGCCCCACGGACTGTGAACATGAGTGGTTTATACCAATTTCAAATTGAATAACCTCATTATGTTGTGGCATGGTTTGGATATAGTTTGAATGTGTTTTCTAAAGCCTCAAGTGCTGTAATTTTAGTCTTAGTGTGGCAGTGTAGAGGTAATGATATCCAGAGAAGTCAGGGCCTAGGGAAAGCTGGTCAGGCCATGGGAGCACCGCCCTAAGGAGGAATTGGTGTTGGCCTTGCAGGTGGGGTTAGTTCTCTTGGAGAAAGTGGTTATAAAAGAGAAAGCCTGGCCCCCCTATGCTCTCTCTCGCTTCCTCTCTCATCCTGTGCTTTCTGTCTTGCATGTGTTCCCACCATGATGCCACTTGCCATGTTGTAATGCAACCAGAAGATCCTCACCAGTGCCAAGCATATGCTAGTACCATGCTCTTTAATTTCCAGAACTGTGAGCTAGGTAATAGCACTGGGAACTAGATGACATGGTGTCAGGTCTCCTCATATTATTACTCCTAGTTTGTAGTATACTTTTTAAATCATATAATTCAATGAACAAAAGCTCTTAATTTTTTACAGTTGAATTTATCATTTTAATGGATTCTGATTTTTATGTCACATTTAGGATATCTTTCTCTATGCCAAGATCATAAAGACATGTATTCATAACTTCTAAATATTTCTTATCTTGCCTTTCACATCTAGGACTTTACTTGGAATAGATTTTGCATGTAGTGTGTAGTAGGATCCAACATTTCTCTTTTCTTATGATCACACACACACTGCAAGAACACTATCTGAGTGAAAGTCTATTCTTTTCACACCAGTATGCAGTAGCAATGATTCAGATACTGAGTGTTCATATATATGCATAGGTGAATTTCTGAGCTCTCTTGGTTTATGTATATGACATGTTGCCTAATTGCTTTATCCCCATAGTATGTTTTGATTTATTCTTCAAGAGTATGTGAACTGTTATTGAACTTTTCCATTTCTATGTAAGCTTTCAAATCATCTTGTCAAGTTTCACCCCAAAATTGTTATAATTTTTATTGGCCTTGCATTGAATCTATAATCAGTTCAGCAAGAATTTTACATCTTTATGAGTCTTCCACCCCATTTATTTAGATCTTCTTTCATGTCCTCCAATAATTTTTATAACTTCCTTCTAAAAGGTCTTGAACACTAAAGAAAAGATTTATTCTTGGGTTTTGTATCATTTTCCTATTGCTGTTGTAAAAAACTACCATAAACGTAGTGGCTTAAACAACACACATTCATTATCTTATAGTTCTGGAAGTCTGGAGTCTGAAAGGCACCTCACAGGGCAAGACTCAAGGTGTAGGCCACAGTGCATTCCTGTGAGGGATGCAGGGGAGGGGCTGCTCCATGATGTTTTCCAGCTTCTAGGGATCAAGGAGTGTTGGCTCATGGGCCCTTCATCCACCTTCAAAGCCAAGAGTGATAGGCTAAGTGCTTCTCATGCCACCTCCTCCTGTTTATTTATTTATTTATTTATTTATTTATTGCTTCCCTCTTCCCCATTCTCCCCTGTGATTATATTAGGTCTAGCAGCATAACCTGTCTCTTTCAAGGTCATATAATTAGCACCCTTGATTTCATCTGTACCCATAATTCTTCTTTCCCATATAATCCAACCTACTCACAGGTTCTGGGAAACAGGGCATAGACATCTCTGGGATGCCATTATTCTGGCCTCATACCATAAGCCTTCTTATTTTTGTAATTTTATAAATGGTAACTTTTATAATTTTATGTTTTAGAAACATCACTGTGGCATAAAAATGCTGTGGATTTTTAAAAGTTGAGTTTTATAAATTAAAAATGGTGAATCTCACAAACTTTGCTAAACCCTTATTAATTCTAACAGATCTAAAGATTCTTTAAGATGGTTTGTGGTATTGATGATAAATGTATAAATTTGATGACAGTTTTACTTTTTCCTGCATAGACTTTATGCCTTTTATTTGCTATTTTCTCTTCCCTTCTGTGCTGATATGAGTCACTAACATGTGCTGAATAAAGGAAGATATAATGAACATCCTTGTTTTATTCCTGATCTTTATCTCTCTCTTTTTTTTTGTAGTGGGGAGCCAGGAATTGAACTGAGGCCCTCATGCTTGTTAGGCAGGTACCATGCCACTGAACTATATGCCCAACACTGTTATTGCTGATCTTAAAGAGACTGCTTATAATCCTTCAGCTGTGAGCATAAAGTTTGTTGTGTGCATTTTTTTTGCAATTCTTACTGCATTAAGGAAATACTCATGTAGACCCAGCTTGCTAAGGTGTGAGACTTTTTCAGTTATGAAAAAGTACTGAATTTATACAAGGCTTTTTCTCTAACTGTGAGAATGATCATGTGTGTTTTCTTCTTTAATTTGTCAATGTGGTGGACTCATTAACAGCTTATTCAATGTGAAACCAACCTTGCATTCTCTGAATAAAGACAACTTGGTCATTACATGTTCTCTTTTTCATGAGTCACTAACTGTATTTGCTAACATTTAGGTCAGAAGTTTTGAATGTATGTAGATGTATGACTCAGATCACAATTTCTTTTCTTATGCAGTCTTTGTCAGGCTTTGGTAGCAAAGTCATACTAGCCTCATATAAAGCTCTGGGTGTATTTTGCTACACTTAGAAATATTTTGTATAATCATTAAAATTTTTGGTTCCTTGCACTTTGTGTTAGAACTCACTGTTACAAAGCATCTGGGACTACAGTTTTCCTTTTGGAAAGAATTTTAATTACTGATCTGATTAATGGTTTTAGGATTAGTCTATTTATTGGTATAAATTTTTATTACATTTTTTAGGAAATTTATATTTCATTTTACTTTCTGGTTTATTGTTATAAAGTTCTTCATAATTTCCTCTTCTCGTGCTTATAATATCCTCCCATTATTGTCTGGAGAATCTGATGTCCGCCTCTCTTGATCTGTAATGTGGTTATTTGTGCTTTTTTTCTTTATTAATCTAGCCAGAGGTTTCTCTATTTTATCAGCTTTTTCAAGAAATAAACTTTGCCTTTTTGCTATTATATGTGTCTTTCCTATTTTATTAATTTGTGATCTTATCTTTATTATATTCTATTTTCTTTCTTCTACCAGCATTTTTTAGTTCCTGGAGGTGTTTTTATCTCATTAATTTTCACACTTTCTGCTTTTGATTACAAGCACCCTCTCAGTCAATACCGACTGATTTATATCATACAAATTTTGATATATGGCTTTATTATTCATTTTCAACATTTCCAATTTTCCATGGTTGTTTTTTCTTTTAACTATGAGTTACCTTGTAAAAGTATTTCCTGTGCTCATTTTGGCAGCACATACAGTGAAAGTGCTTCCTAATGTCCAAATAGATAAGACATTTATATTTTAATTGATTTCTTAAACATTATGATAATTACCCTTCAACTACATACTGACCCACCAAGCAAATCACAACATATGTGCTTAACAAAAACGTTTTTCCATAGACATTGAGTGACATATTTTATACAAGTCCACTAAATCAAACTCATTTATTGAACTTTTAAATTTGGTGTATCCTTAGTCAGTTTTTCCTTTATCTTTCAGTTGTTGAGAGAGGTATATTAATATATCCCATTGTAATTGTGGGTTTGTCTGTTTTCTCGTGGCTTTATCCAGTTTTGTTTTATGTGTTTGGAGCTGTAGTATTTGTGGATGTCTATTTGGGGTTAGAGCTTCCTGGTGACTTTTGCTTCCCAGCATGATAATACTGTCACGATTTCTATCTGTAGTTCACTTTGTATCCTGGAATTTCTTTTTACTATGATTTTTCTGGTACGTATTTTCTTACCTTTTCATTTCAGCTTTCTGTATCCTCATGTTTTAACGTCTGTTATAGACATCATCACTCTGATTTTATGAGTTTGGTCTGGGATAGTTACTTCTATTCATTGTAAATACTGGTGTCCCTATTCCTACAACTTATTTCATAGTCACTTCCTAGCTATGATTTAATGACTTGTGTCTCATGTTTTGTTACTGGTAATATAGGGATATATATATAATAGCATCTACTTTGAAAATACTGTAAGAACTTTCTTACAATTGAGAAAAATTTTTCTCATGTTAGAAAATATGGACTTCCTTATAGGCATACTCACACAGTCATAAAATATATAATAAGGATTACATATATAATCTTATAATAATGCTTAACACACAGCTCTCTGTCAATGATAAGCATTACTATTACTATTAATACCATTATGCTTGTAGTTCTATGTGACCTACCATTTCTAGTTCTTCAGTTAGTTCTTTTCCATCCATATGTGTTTTTGGGCAGATTGATTCGTTATCTTTATTCTAATATGGGGTTTCATTAGAAATTCTTCATGCTATTTTTCATTTTCTTAATAGTCCCCCCAGAAATGGATATTTTCACAACAAAGTACCAAATCTGAAGCCAAAGTAAATCATTATCTCCCGGAACATTTGAAATTGAAATCAAAGCACTCTATAATTACATTCCAATAATCCTCTCATTCATGTGTTACTTTTATATATTTGTTAGATTTCCTGCCAAGTGGCCCCTGGACACTGTCTTTTTTACTCCAGGTTTGTAAGGCTGTGAAACTACTGCTCCTACGTTGGCAAAACCCCGCAGAGAGAAATCTGGCTTCAGTGCTCACTCACCTCTGGATTTTGCCCACATTCTGAGCAGAGTATTTCTTACTTTCTTGCCAGCTTTGTGAGCATCTTTTAGTTGTGCCATCCTGGATGCTTTGATGACTTGTATTGATTCAAAATATTTACCTTTCATGGTCATTTTGACTTGGGGGAAGAGTCAGCAGTCCCACAGTGGCAGATAAGGTAAATGAAGGTGAAGGATGATTCACTGGAGTTTTCTAAGCCTGCCTTTCCACTGCACTTCGCAGCAGGATTCACTGTAGTTCTGATCCCACCTTGTAAAGACTCATTAAAAAAGGACTTCCAGAACTGCTTTAGAAAGTGGCTAGAATGATGGGATAAATGTATTTAAAGCAAGGGGGAGTATTTTGAGGGTAATACCTTTTTCTACAATAATTTTTAAAAAAACAGTCTCCATATATGTTGATCACTCCTGCACATGTATCTGAACAATGTTTCCTAATGTAATGCACCTTTTCTAGTGCAGTATTGCTGAAACCCCCTACAATGTACATCCTCCTTCTGAGACCAGGCAAACCATCACTTGCAATCCTAGATAGGGTCACTATTCTGTAGAAGGCATGGCTTCTTCCCATCTTTGGAATCCATTGTTATAGACATATTGTCATGCATAGAAAGAAAGTGCGTGATTTGGGTGTTTATACCGGTGGGATTGGGCTACTCTGCAACATGCTGCTTCATTTAAGGGCACATTTGGGGGGATTCAGTTCACATTGAGGTAGAGATATGTTTTGTTCCCTTTAGAAGAAGCCCAAGTAGGCAAGCCAGCCCTGGTGGGAGGCCCCTGGAGGGGTACAGACAAGGCCTCCCTGCTTCCCACTTCTGGTGCACGTGGACCTTTTTGTTCTTCTCTTGTACAGTCTTAAGCATAAGCAGCTGAACTTGGACAGACCAAGTCAGCTGGCTCTGAACCTGAGCACTGCCTGCCCCTGGTTCATTGCTTTGCAAGGTGCCCCTCCTTGGGGCACTATCACAGAAGATTATAGATGGCAGTTGTTATGGTTTGTGTCTGGATGTCCCCCAAAGCCTCACGCAGTCATGGGGGCAGGTTTTTAGAGTTTATGATTGATCCATGATCCAATGCTGGGATTATTGGTGTGAGTGTACACCCACCCTGGGGCAGATAGTTTGCATACAATATAAGGGAGAGAAGGAGGCTGCTTGCCACGCTCCTCTCCTTTGCCCTTGTTGCTTTTGCTGTTTTCTACAGCCATGAACTGTTGCCCACTGCCATGTGCCACTCTGCCTTGGAGCC
The DNA here is from genome assembly GCA_004027595.1 of Dinomys branickii. Taxonomy (NCBI): domain Eukaryota; kingdom Metazoa; phylum Chordata; class Mammalia; order Rodentia; family Dinomyidae; genus Dinomys; species Dinomys branickii. The sequence continues at coordinate 55,546 of PVLD010010294.1, forward strand.
AGCCAAGTGTAGCTTGAAACCTCAAAAAACTGTGAGCTAAATACGCCTTTCCTTCCTTAATTCTGGGTATCAGGTATTTTGTCTCAGTAAGTAGAGAAAAATAACCAAGACAGCAGTCAAGAAAGCCTTTCCCCAGGAGCTTAGGCTTGGAGCTCCAGGGCACTAAGTTCTCTCTGCTATGACAAGCTCAAGGGCCTCCAGACCCATATGATCTCTACCTATTTAGCCAAGTGGGCCTTAAGTAAGCCCCACCCAAGGCCCTGGGAAATTCCAGGGCCACAGCAATGCTCAAGAGTGGTGTCTGCTTGGGCTCAGGGTAGTTTATCATTCTAGGGACAAAGGAGGAAGATCTGTTCACTCAGGCAGCAGCAGAGTGCCTGGGGTTACTTTAGTGGGAATGGTATTGGAATGGGTGTATGCGAGCTTCCCTCTCCAGCTCACTCCTTGGGTGGAACATTTCTGGGCCAAGGGTTTGCAGTCTTCCTGGGCCAGGGGCCCAGTCTCTCAGGACGACTTAGTACCACCCCCTTGCCTAAACATTCTCCTTCCTAAGACACCACACGCCTAGGGGTATTCCCTTCCACCTCCTAGACAAGCTCCTTGTTTGTAGGGACTCAAACTAGGACTTTGTCCCTTCTGGGCTTGGGCCTCTGCAGAGAAGGCAGGTGTGTCCATTGGCTCCATGCTGTTCTACGTGTTTCAGGCTGGGAGGTGGCCAGAGTGGACCTCTTCGCAAAGAAAGAATGGCAAGCTGGATGACAAAGCTGTGGGGGTCCAGGTCTGTAAGCAAGGCCATTATGAACAGCTGGCATTTCATACCCTTTGAACAGCCACCCCTGACCAGAAGCCAAGACCAGTGAGCAGCTGCAGCTGTACCCTGGGCCTCATGTAGGTGCCTTGGGTGCAAACGCCTCCAAGGCTGTGTGCAAAGCACCCTAGACAATGGAGCCCAGATGCTGAGCCATCAGACTCGGGACCCGAACTGCCCTTGAGAGACTGAACATCATCGTAAGGGCGAAGCTTGTCTCCTTGGAGTGACCCTGCTGAAGCAGCAGAAAGGACACATCTGTCTACCTGGCTGGCTCTGCCACTGCCCTGCCACTTCCTGCTGTGTGATCTGGGTACTTGGAGACTTAGTTTCTCCCTCAGTAACAGTGGCAATGCCCCAAGCTTGGTCCAAGGCTATTGGAGGATGCTCAGGAGAGGTGAAGTGTCTGGACCATGCCTGGAACAGGGAGGGGCCCCATGAATCTGTCCAGTGGCCTCATGGGCACTTCACAACCTGCTTGGAAGGACAGAGCAAAGTCCTCTGTCCATGCTCACAGCTCTCAGGAGAATTTTAGACCCTATGTACAAAAGGTCTCTTGTCACCAGTGTTCCCAGGATCCTATGACAATCTACCTGGTGACTGTCTGTCCATTCCCAGGCCATGTGTGGGGTTGGCTTGGGACCCCCTCACATGCTCTGCTGCCTCAGTGGCTTAGTGGGTACAGTAGCCAAAGTATAGTAGCACCCAGGAGCTTTCAGCTTCAGCCCCTGCTGTGGCACTGCAGCTTGGGTCATTTGCCCTCTCTGAACCCATTTAGAGCTGGCTCTGAATTCTGCTCCAAGAGTACCAGGCCTTAGACACAAGGCGTGAGGGCGCTTGGGCAGAGATGGAGCTCTGCACACCTGGAGGTGGGGTGAGCAGTGTAGAGTGGCAAGGCAGGCAGATCTGGCCCTGCTGGGGTGGGGATGGGCACTGTGGAATCCAAGTGCAGATCTCTCGTACGCCTGCAGCTGCCCTGCGCATACTCCCAAACACTGGTGTGGAAGAGGAAGAAGAGCCCCGTATGGAGCAGTCCCCACAAGGAAGCAGGAGTCCAAGGCAGCTGAACCCATGGTGAGTGCAGAGAGGACCACAGTGGGGAGACAGGGCTTAGGGAGCCACTGCATGTGGAGGAGGGTGACCTGGAAACCCAAGTCTTCACAGGGATAGACCAACACAGACCAAGCCTGCTAGCCATGAGGCAAGGCAGTCCTTGGCCTTCCAAAAAATCAGAGAGTGAGGCAGAGGAGCAAGGAAGGCCTTTATTAGAGAACATGTTGCGAACATGGACACCAAGACCCAGCACCCAGAGTCTGCCTGCCGTGGGCACCCATGGCATCACCTCCTCATACATGGCCTTTGGGAGAAGAAATGGCCCTCAGGGGACTCCAAGGGCCAGGGGGGCATGTGGGTGGGTCCTGTGCCTCAGGGAACATCCATCCTCACACTTGCCTTTTCTTTGTACATCAAAAGGGAGGCAACAGAAAAAGAGGCCCTCTGCCAATGAAAGCAACACATGGGGTTGGGGCCCTGGGTCTGGAGAGCAGGTGTAGGGCTCCCCAGACCTACACGGGGCCTTGACTATATCAGCTGCAGTAGGGCTCAGGGAACAGTGGCAAGTGGGCCAAGGGCCTGTCTGGGCTTCATGCCTCCTAGAGGACTCCCAGGAAAAGGCAAGAGAGGGTTAGACAGTGCGGGTGCAGACGGGAAGAGGAGAGGGGCACTCGGGAGAGAGAGGCCTTCGCACCCTTCGGGGGTTAAACCAAGCAGGTGGCCTCCTGAGCCCCACAGGAGCAGGGACCCAAACAGGCTCAGGCCTGTGCATCCAGGGCACGTACACGCACACTGGGCAGGCAGAACCAGGACGGGGGCAGCTCCTTACTCCTGCTGCCCTCCTGGAACCGAATATGCAGGAAGAAGTCTCCTGTGTAGAGGAAGAGGAGAGCTCCGTGGCAGGCCGACTGGCCGGATGGCTGCACCTGACCGGGAGGAAGAAGAGCTATCAGCCTGGACCACACCATCCTCCCCAAAGGCACGGCAGACCTCAGAACCTACCTGCACACAGAAGTGACAGGGCAGGGGTGGCCCACCCGGGCCTGGCTCCCATGCCCCCTCCAAAGCTTTTCTACTGTGCTGCTGGGGACAAGTTGCTGCACTTCTCCAGCTATTTTCATCTTTGAAAGAAGCTACCGACACCACACCCCCAGCACTCATCTAGGGGTTCAGTGAGACTGGGAGAGCGGAGGAAGTTGGAGGGGTGACTGGGATACAGGTGAGCAGAGAGTGAGACTCTGCCAGCGCTAATGAGACAGGTATGGGCAGACAAGATCTGAGCTCTTAGGCTCCTCAGTCCTCCAGGGGTGTCCGTGCGGTGGCACTGGGCAGGGAGGACCTGAAGGCATGCGGTGGGCACAGTGGGGAGGTGGGAACATGGTGGAGGTGGGGGCCTAAGCCACTGCCCAGTGCTCTGCCTGCACAGGTCCCATGCTCCACAGTTTCATCACCCTGAGCAGCATTACGGAGGTAGGTCATGTCCTGGTGTCACCACTCAAGGTCCCCTCAAAGAAGAGCCAGCCTAGTGCCACGGCCAGCTGGGCAGGCATGGTGCTAACACATACGACAAGGAGCTCCTGTGCCTGCCGACCCGCAGCAGGCTTGGGACTACCACCCAGGGAAGGGGATGGTGATCGGGGGACCTGGGCTCCACTGGGGACCACCCTGTGCCCACTGCTCACTGCTTCAAGGTAGAAGGTGCTGGGGCCCACGAAGGAGACGGTGTCCTGTAGGTCATAGCTGCGCACACCATTCTGGTGGTCCTGGAAGGGGACCACCGTGAGGGCGAAGGGTCCCACGCTGCGGGGGCTCCGGTTGGTCAGCCGTACCTCAAGGCATACGGGGTCACCCACAGGGCAGGCCGCCGCTGCATCGCAGTCACACAGCTGTCCATCCACCAGCACATCTGCAAGGACACGGGACAGTTAGGAGCTGCACCCAGACCTCGTTTATTCCTTCCTTCCTTCGCCTGTTGAGGGTGCTGCTTTCCACAGCGGCCAGAGTACTGAAGACTTGCCTGTGCTGGTCCCTGCTCTCCTGAAACAGGGTCTGGCAGAGACAATCATGGGGTGGAGGATGGGGCCTAGCACCATTCTGCAGGAGCTGAAAGAGCCCTAAGTAATTTGGGGTCTGCGCACGTCTCTCAGACAAGATCCAAATTCTTATCATGGCTCCCAGGCATTACCCCCCCCATCCCCCACCCCCGTCCAGAAGCCATAGGGCTGGTACCAGGAAGAGTGCCCTGGAAAGGTGCCTGGTGGGGACGGTGACACCTGTTAGGTACCTGACACTCCCCCACTTTTTATTAGTACATGGTGGATTTCATTTTGGCAGATTTGTACATGCATATAATATACATTAATCATCTCTCCCATCATCCCTGTCTCACTCTACCCACCCGAGTTCCATATTTTTGGAGGGGTTCAATGTGTATAATGTATTTTGATCACATTCATGCCCATTACCTACCCTCCCGCCCCTTCCTCTTCACACAAGCCTTTTGATGCGCTCCTGCCTCAAGTTGGAGTCAGGGGAGGAAGCAAAGGCCAGTGATGCAATGACCCAACCAGCATCCCTGGCCAAGCCTGGGTGCAGACATGGGGACTCAGCATCTTCTGAGGAGGGTCAGGCTCTTACTCCCACCAACTTGAAGGGGTCAGGCCAGCAGGAAGCTGGGATAACAGGGACTATGGTTGGTCTGAGGCATGGGGCAGGCGAGGCTGATCTTGAGAAGCAACTTTCCTCCTGCCTCAGGGTGCACATGGATTCCCCTGCCCAGTTCCAGGCCAGTCACTCAGAGCCAAATGCCCTGCAGTAGAGTTGGCAGGGATTGGAGTTGCCCTGAGCCTTGCTATGCCAAGCCTCTGCAGCAGAAGAAGCTGCAAGAATCTCTCAGTGGCATCATTCACCTCAATATTTCCTGTTAGGCACCCTCTCCCGTTAGCACTTGTAGCCAACATTACCAGGAGCTCAGACACAAAGAAAGGCAGGAATTACAAAAGCTTACAACCCAGTGAGACAAAGTGGTCAGTCAAGGATTGGGCCACCCTGAGACTCTGCAGTGACAGAGCACTTGGGGTGCTTACTAAGGAGCCCAGTGCAAGCATAGGGATGGCATCAGAAGGAAAACACACCTTTCTGTTTTCCACTGTAATTTTAAGGCTATGATTTGCCCTCAGCACTCTGCTTTTGCTGCATCTTCTACCTCTGGATGCACAAAACCTAAGTTTTGTCAGTCAGGACCCTTTCCTGGGTCCAGCACAGCTAGTCCTCCAAGGCTCTGCCATGTAGATAGGAGTGGACATGGGGTCTGCCAGCTGTATGACTGTGGGGGTGGGTACAGGGTGGGTTTTCTACCTGGAGAAGCTTGAAGACATAGCTGGGGACAGGCCTCAGGGCAACAGATGGACTGCACCACTTACATCTGGTCTCCCTGGTGGCAGGCGAGGCTAGGACCTGCTTAAGGGTCTGAGTGGCTGCTCCCCAGCCATCTGGAGTGCACATAGCATCCTCAGAAGTGCTGGGCACACAACAAGCAGCACGGAATGGTCTATTATTTCTTCTAGCCACTTCATTCGGCTGAGCTTAGAGGTAAGGCTCAGTTCCCTTTTATATCAAATGGACCTGACACCAACAACAATGTTGAGCTGAGACAATGTAACTGACATGGTATGTGGCCCCATGAGCCACAGTGTGAGACAGATGTACACCTGGATTCTAAAAATGCTCCTCTGGAGCCATCACCCCAGCTCCCATCTGGGCACATGGTGAGCAAGAGACATAAATGCTGAGTGCCAGAAGCAGAGTCACTTTATCCCAGCCTCAGTTTCCCCACATGTGACATGTGGCCCAACACAGGGAAATGGCTATCAGCCCTTGACTGCCCAGGCCTCAGGAAATGTTTCACAAACAGCGAACCAACCAGGCGCAGTCTGAACCTTCTGAATAAAATGGGGGACGACAGAGAGAGCAGATGTCGTGCAGCCTCGGTGGCTGGTTCCATTAAGGGAAAGATACGATTATGTGCAAATCAGTGAAGGGTGACTGGCTCATTACATCTCTGCTCTCCTTTCTTTCCCCTGCTTGCAGAGAACTGTGTGGGCTGCTAGGACAGCCAGGACTGGCTCATTTGCCCAGACACCCCCGCCTGCCCTGGGTTAACCCTTCCTAGCCCAGGCTCTGGGGAAGACAAGGCCTGCGGAGCCTCACAGCCAGCTGTCCCTGCAGCCTCTTCTCCCTGTGAACACAGCTCCTTTAGAAACTTTCTTTGCCTTTTCTCTCAAGGAGGAGGAGGGACTTGGCACCTGAGGCAAAGCCAGGCAACAGGGTCTAGGGCAGGACTGATACGGCCAAGCAGGAGGCCAAGCTGGGCCTTGGGCTAACCTCTGCAGTACCATTCTGACGGGTGGTAACCTCTCTAATTCATCTGTGAGCCCAGTACACTGGCCCGCCAGTCTGGGCAAGGGACAAGAGCCAGAGAGGAATGTAGCTGAGCCATAATTCACACACCATACAACCCACCTACTGAAAGTTTACAGTTCAGTAGATTTAGTGTATCCACAGGTATGTACAACCACCATCACCTTCAGAAACCTGGGGTGCTTTAGGCTACTCTGGCCCTCCTTACCTCCAGCCTAACTCTCTAAATTTCCCTACTCTGGACTTTTCTATGAATAGAACCATGCAGTGTGCAACCCTCTGGGGCTGGCGTCTTCCACTTAGCACAATGTTTCCAGGTCTATCTGTGTGGTGGTGTGTGTTGTGCCCTCCTCCTTTCTAGGATGTCATCACACTCCACAGCATGCAGGTGCCATGGCATATTTGTTCACGTACATTAGTTGATGGACATTTGTTCTCCACCTTGTTCTGTTCTGGGCAATGCTACAGTGAACTCAGGTCTATGTGGATGGAGGTTACCATCTCACAGGGTACACAGCTGACTATATACTTGCTGGGTCAGATGCAGCTCTGATTAGCACTGCCACTGAAGGCCAGCTTCCCAGGGAGCTCACAAGCCCACCAGCATGCATGAATGTATGGCCCCTCCTTCCCTTCCACAATTTATATTCAAATGTGTCCCTAGGCTGCTGGCAGTTCTGGTGTGGATGAGGGATATAGGATGTGGTTTTTACTTGCATTGCCCTGACATTGCTCTGTGTGCCCACCCTGTGCTGGTGCTCACCAGCTCCGATGACAGGCTTCCTGGCCTCCACCAGCCCGGGCAAGAACTGAGGCTGGCCTTGGGTGCATGCTCCTGCACAGCACTGTGAGGACCTGGTCGGATTCGGAGCCACCAACTCTTCGGGGGCTCCCCCAGTGGGCTGATGGAGAACAGGGCTGTGGTTGAAAGGCTTGCCCTCAAGCAGATGTGTGCAGGGGCCACCAGACAGGGTCAGAACCACCAAACTCTGAGTAAACCACATGACAAGAGGAGGCCACAGGTGACAAGCAAAGGGACACAGGGATTACACAGGGACACAGAGATTATAGAGTCAAGAGGCAGGGCAGGTATACATGACCCTGAGGACTAAGGGAGAGCCAATGTGGCCCAGGCCCCATAGGACCTGAAGCTGTCTTTCCTGTCTGGTCTGGGCTGAGTGGTTACGTGTGGAGGCCAGCCTAGGGTATTTGGGCCTAGAGAGCCAACCTACCACAGCAGTTCTAAGCCATAGCACACTCGAGTCTGGCTTGGCTGCATCCGGAGGATCCAGTCTTCTTATCTAGCGTGGTGCTTCTGATATGCGTGTCTTACACAGGACCAAGGCATATACCACCGCTCACTCAAGAGTGGGCAACGGGAAGGAGAAGAGAGGGGAGAACAGAGGCTCGTCCTCCACCAGCTGCGCCACCGGCTTCCTCAGGAGGTTGACGGAAATGTTGAGTCAGCCCTGGGGTGTGCAAAAATCACCTTTCACAGATGAAGAGGAATGGCCTATGTTTTCTTGTCCCCCTGATTTACCCAAACATTTGCTCACTTCTTTCAGACACAGCTCCCCAGACAAGCACAGAGTTCATTTTTGCTCCAGAATACCAAACCTCAGCTAGGCTGTCCTCCCTGCCGTGCCCCAACTCCACTGGTCTGCCTTTGGTGGCCAGGGGAGGTTAGGATCTGCTAGTTGACGTTAGAGGCAAATGTCAAACTGGGTTAAAAAATGCAGACTTAGAAACCATGTGGTAGAAGAAATGATCAGTCAGAAGAATCCAGTGCTCATGGTCCTATCAATCCTGCTCTAGCTAAAGCATATTTAAAATTTAAATTCCAGAAGACACGCACATGTTTTCTTAGTTTACATGAATCTTGGGTGGTCCCAAATTGTAGAGTCAAGTTTGATTCAGGAAAAGCTTGGCTGTGAAATTGGTCAGGTAATTTTGTCACTCTCTAGATGAATGAAAAGAAGTTCATAAGGAAAGAAATAGCTACACCTCAGCATGTGAGGTGGGAGAGGGGTCGCAGGCTGTTGGTTTCCACACTCCAACAACATTGTCAACTGTCCCCTGGGGAAGCACTAGCAGATTTAGTACAAGATCCAATTTCCCAGTAAAAGTCAGTATGCTTTAATGCTAATGCAGCTAGCTGCTAGGTGCTCAATTAGCCAACCTGCAGGCTTTCCAAGGTAGGCAGTGAAAGACAAGGAACTGACCTTTTCACTTTGGTGATTAGGAGGCTCAGAGGCAGACAGGTATCAACTCAAGAGCACCACTGTGGTACCTAGTTGCTGTATTTTAGTTCCCATGAACTTTATTTGCACTGTGCTGGCTGCCTTGGTGTCCTGAATCCATCCAAACATAGACCTTTTGTGGTCATTTTTACTTTGGGGAACAGCCAGAAATTGCACGGTACCAGAGCTGGTGAGTAAGGTAAATGAGGACACAGCATAACGTTTGTATGAGCTTGCCTTTCCTTCGGATGGCCCTGGGCAGCAGCATGCACCATGCTTCATAAAGACACTCACGAAGGAGGACTGCCAGACCTGCTTCAGAATGGCAAGAACAATAGGACAAATATGTTCAAAGCAAGAAGTATTTTGAAGGAGGTTGATGGCAATGTGTCTGTAATAAATTTTAAAAATTAAGACATTTATTGTGTATTTTGATCACATTGCATATGTTGAGAGTCAGTGGGGAAAGGAGGTTAGCATAGCTAATGCCCAGGAGGAGGGGTTGAGGTGAGCAAAGGTCTGATGCACAGAGGCACCACATGGCCCTAGCTGTGCCCTTCCCTCCTCCAAGATCCTCATGCTGAGGAGGGTGCTCTGTCCCTGTGGGAGTGCCCAACCCAGGCTCAGAGGTAGAGATGTGGCATGGAGGATGAAGAGAGGCTGCTAGTCTCCCCAGGCCCAAAGATCTGTTTGCTGAGAGCCACGCGAACTGTGCCTCAGGACCTGGCAGGACATGCCTGTACCACCCAGCAGAGGGACAGAGCATGGCTCTTCCTCCCCAGCCACAAATGGAGCCCACACCAGCAGGGCCGATGCCATGCTCTCCATCCAGCAAATGACATGCGTTTTTAGTAGTTATTGAGGTAGCTAATTAGTTCATAAACCAGAGTGCTTCTTCCTCAGCGTGGGGGGCTTGAGACCACATGTGTAATTACCCTGAAGTTGAGAATGGCTCCTTAGGAGCTGCTGCCTCTCTTGGGTAAATAATTTACTTTTACAACTTTTCATTAAAGATTAAAGGGAATTAAATTAAAATTAAGGCAGACTGGTGCAGCAGAGGAGACCTGTACACTTGCAGTTGTGCCAGGGAGGATCTGCAGCTTTGCAGGGTGTGGGAGGAGACAAGCAAGTGTAGGAGGTGACCTCCAGAGGGGTGACGGCTTCCCGTCCTGCAACTGCTGGGGCCCTGGCTCGAGTGATAGAACAAAACACTCGAAGCCAGCATTACTATCAAGTCCCTGGTCTCCCTCTGTGGCCACAAGCCAAGATTTCTGGGATGCAGGTGAGGAGCTTTACACTTAGGATCTGAGCACTGATAGTGGCTGCAACTTAGGTGCTGAGTTGGGGTTCAGGGAGGCCCTTCCAGAGGCAGAGCTTTGACTCTCTGGGCGGGGGAAAGGCAACACCATGGAAATGAAGTGTTGAGCTTGAGTTAGGCTGGACAGAAGATCTAGCAAACAGAGGCCCTTGGGTCCCACAGACCGAGAGGTACCCACCCTACGAAGGTCGAGGAAGTTCTGGAAGAATGTTGGCTGAGCACACCAGGCATTTGGTAGGTGGGAGGCGGCAAGTCACCAGGTGAGAGTCTCATCTCTGGCCAGGGCTCTGGGTTTGGGTAGCCCAGTCTGCTGGGTTAGTAAGGAACACTGGGGCTGCTAGGACAACAAATTCATCCCAGGTCCAAGGGCTCTGGGCAGCCCTAGAATCTGCTGCACTAGTCAGAGCTACTCTCTAGGGACAGCATAAATAAGGTTGCTGAGCAAAGAGGAGCCAGGGGCGTCTGGATAGAACAGCTCAGGAGACCAGAGCCTAGCACTGCCATAGAGGCTACTATGTGGCCTCCAGATAGTGAGTTATTGCTCTGAGCTTGAATTTGCATATCCACAGCACAAAACTCAAATAAGTCAACAGACAAAAGCCTAGTGACATGTGCCTACACTAACTGCACAAACACGTCTTCACTTAAGACACTTAGCCAGGAAGGGCATGGTCCCTCTCCTGTGACGAACAAGGCCACTGTGGTTTGAAAAAAGTGGGGCAGACTCAGCACTTGAACCCAATCTCCCTGCCTAGGGCTCCATGCTCAGGACAGAACCACCCGCACCTATGCTAGGGTCCGACGGCCCCCTCTGTTGGCAGCACATGCAGCTCAAGTACCTGCTCACAGGCCTCACGAGGGGGCCTCCTTGATCACCCGATGAGAAGGCACTGGCTGCACAGGTCAGCTGGGTGCTCTCCGAACTATTCCTTTTCTCCTGGCCAGACGCACAGCCACCTGGGCCTTCCCAGGAGTGAGCAATAAATGTGGGGCCAAGTCCTGCTCCACAGAATGTGCGGGAGGAAAATGACAGCCCCTAAACCTGGTCCATGAGCACATCTCTCCTGTACCTCATGTGGGGCTGAAAGAACTAAAGGAACAAGGAGCAGAGGAGGGGAAAGCTACAAGGTGGGTGGGGCCCCTCCAACTGCTCTGTGCCAAGCAGGTTCTCGCTATGCAGTGTCACCCAACTTGAACTTTCTCACCATATCGATCCCACACATGGGCACTGCCGGCTGGAGGCTTGGGTGAGCCCAGCCTGTCTTTCTCTGGATGAGGTGAGCGCATGGTGACTCCAGGCAGTATGGGGTAGTGGCCACTGTCACATCTGGGCCTTGCCTCTACCTGGAAGTCTCGCTTCTGGGAGTCTTCCCTCTAGAGTCTGCTTGCTGTGCCACCACTCCTATGTAAGCCACCCAGAGAGGCAGGGACCTGGGCTGAGGCTGCCTCTGCCAGCGGACTGACCACTCCCACAGGCCCCACGCCCAGCAGAGCCTCCACCTGGGCTGTAGACCTTTGACTGGTGGTGGCCAGGCACGGAAGCCAGGTTTCTGTACTCCTAGGCTTGCCCAGCAGGAGAGAGAGCCATGGAAGGGTAGTGATTTCTGGGGGAAGGATATAAAAAGGGTGATCAGTATATACGGTGAACGTTTGAGTAACAATTTTTAAAAAAAATGCTTATAGTCAGACACACTGCCATTAACTTCCCTCAAAGCACTCCCCTTCACTTTGAGTGCTTATATCACAGTTCTTGCCACTTTCTGAAGCCATTCTGGTCTTTCTTCTTCCTGAGAGTCTCTTCACGGCTGCCTTGATATCCTGAATTGATTCAAAATGTTTATGTCAATTTGTCAAACAAAACCATGACAGTGTGGCCTCATCCACCTTATTCACCAGATCTGGCACCACGTGACTTCTGGCTCTTTCCCAGAGTTAAAATGACCATGAAAGGCAAATGTTTTGAGCTGATGCAGGACATCAAGGCAGCTCCCAGGCCTGGCAGGCATCTGAGAACAAGTGTTGGTTTGTCTCCCAGGCTCCTGCATACTGCTCCTCTTTGTCCTCTGTGCTCTCGCTACCTCCTCGCAGGCTGGTGCTGCTTTGCCATGGCTGGGCCCTCCTGTATTCAGAGAAGGAGTCGGAGGTCAGGGAGCACCCTGTACTACAGCATCCACGCACTGCAGCTCTGCAGCAAGAAGGGCCCCCTAGAGCTGGCTAGGCGCCTACTTTGAGCCACAGAAGAGTGAACTCACTGGGGCTCTACTGTGGCCTTCTGTTCCTGGGCCCCCGTGGGGCTTCTCTGGGCCCTTGATCTGAGGAGGGCAGGACTTGGAATGTGGCAGAAAGGGTCCCTATCCTGTGTGTGACTGTATTGATGATGCTCCAGAGGCAGGGAATGGGCAAGGGAATGTCCCAGAGGAAAGATGAGCCCTGTGAGCTACCCTGAAGCTGGCACATGCCCTGGAAGAGGGCAAGTTGCCAGGCCACCAATCAGTAGTATGCTGTGGGTTGCATTTGCCCTTTCCTCAGTGCCTTCCTCTGTGGGATGGGATAGTGATGAGAGGGTGGGTGGGGTACTGGAAGACCCCTGAGATCACAGGCATAAGAGTGCCACATGGCGTGTGTGTGTGTGTGTGTGTGTGTGTGTGTGTGTGTGTGTTGTTCCCACCATAGTGCAGGGTCTGAGGGCTGCAGACAGTGACCATAGGGCAGGAGGCGTCAGCCCAGGCAGGATGCTCAGGCCAGCAGGCTGTGGGGTCATCCTGGGGAATGGCTGGCCTGCTTCCCCATTCTAGCCGATCGATATGCTATTTAAAATAAGCATGCCCCAGGAGAAAGGTTATGGGCGGTTAATGCAGTCAGCCCACCTAGCCATGCAGTGGAAACCTCCGGCCCAATTCTGTCTGGAAATCACAGTGGATTTCTCTGTTGTGAAGAGACTGGGGGCCTGGGGACCAGAACAAAATAGAATGCATGTTGCAGGGCTCTGCAGACCAGGGATACGTAACGGCTGTAACTATGGCACCTGCACTGATTTTGACTTTGGCTCTTAGATTCAGCTGACCCTTTCAGAAACCAGATCATTCATAACCATCCCTCCTGCAGGTATCAAAGCCATGCCCTACCCCTCACTTGTTTCTGTATATGCACATGGCCCACCTGCCTCCAATACCAGCATCGAGCCCTGGCAACCAAGTTGGCCTCCCCTGTTTTGCACAGTGAAGTTATTGACTAGCTTTGTAGTGTTTCCTCCAATATTCTGCCTAGCTCTCTGGGGTCCTCTGCCACAGTCCTGGGACAAAGCCTTTTAAACTCATCCAATACTAGACTACCTGTCATCCATCCATCCAGTGTAGCCCCTCATCTATCCAGATGCCATTCATTCTTTTATCTATCTGTCCTTCCCTCCTTCTGTCCATCCATCCGTCCATTCCTCCACCCACCATTCATTCTTCTATGAATTTATCCATCAACTGGCATTCCACCTACTCATCTAACCATCCTCCATCTTTCCATCCATCTATCCAGCCAGCCAGCAAGCCTTTCACCTTCCTTTCCACCCTTCCTTCATTTGCTTTCCATCAGATTTCACAATAGCCTTTCCTGTATTCTTCCCATTTTGCTCATGTGTTCTGCTTCTCCCTCAGGGAATAACATTCCAGTGCCTGCTGGACTCTACCTACCCTTTCAGGTTGACTGTACTGAATCACTGCTATAACCTTCTTACTCCATCTAGATTTGTCTATGATTCTCTGGGTATTTGATGGTAGTCCCAGACTCCTCATCTGGGCCATGGCCTAAGAATGACTGCAATGATGACGAGGTGTCAAAGTCTCCAGCACAGGGTGTTAGGCAGAGTTTCCCTCTCCCCAGTGTGCATCACAGCTGGAGAACGTAAGTTTTCTGTTCATGGTCTCCTTAGCTGGAAAATAACCATGGTGCTCTGTGTGTTCCAATCCACTTTTTGGTAGGCTCTTAAAAAATAAACTTTGAATTTTGACGTGTGAAGTCAAGCAAGAAGAGAGACCACGGAATATCTGTGCTCAGCCCATCTCTGCAGGATAAACTGGGCCCCTATGGCAGCCACTGTCAACAGGCAAGGGCCAAGGAAACCCTGGCTGCTTCTGTTCCCAGGCCTATTTTTGGCCCCTGGGCACCTTAGGGAGAAGCATGATTCTCTGGATCTTTGGTTCCTACTTCATAAAACCAAGTGTTTAAATTAATAACTGTCAGAGCCCTTTCCCCATCAACTGTCTGGTCTCAGTCTGCATAAGAGCAAACACCACCAAGAATTGGTTGAAGGACAAAGACCATGGATAGTTGTATTTGCCCCAGGGAACTGAAAGCCTGTTGGAGACATTGTGATGCTTGCTGGGACACCTCATCGCAGTGAAGGCCTCCACTCCCAGGTACTGGGGTACTGCCTAAAGACAGCTCTCATTAGGAGATTACCTGGTTCAATAGTGCAGCAAGGGTGCCCCCTGTCACTACCACTACTCAATACGTATTCAAAACCTTAGTCAGAGCAAGCAACTAAGATAAGGAAATACAAAGGATAAAATCTTCAGACCTGATGGACACATTCAGCAAAGTTGCAGGATCCAAAATCAATCCAGAAAAATCCGTTGTATTCCTGTATACCAGTAATGAACTCTCTGAGAAAAATATCAGGAAAACAATTCTACTCATAATAGCTTCAAAATCATTATATAAATATCAAGGAATCAACTGAACCAAGGAGGTAATTGAGTTCGGTAATGAAAATTACAGAATTCTGGAGAAGAAAATTGAAGAGGACATTAGAAAATGGAAAGATATCTCTTGTTCTTGATTGCCAAATTAATATTCTTAAAATGATCACATTACCAAAAGTGATCTATAGGTTTAATACAAGCCCTATTAAAATACCAACAACATTCTTCACAAAACTAGAAAAGTAATCTTAAAATTCATATAGAACCACAAAAGAAGAATGCCCAAAGTAATTCTGAGCAAAAAGAGCAAAGTATGAGGTATCACAACATTGGATTTCAAGTTATACTACAAAGCTTCAGCAAAAAAGCAACATGGCACTGGCAGAAAAATAGACATATAGACTAATGGAACAGAACACAGGACATAAAAATGAAACCGCACACCTACAGATATCCAATTTTTGACAAAAGACCCAAAATATGTTGTGGTAAAGATAAGCTCTTTAGGTACTCTATGCTCTGCTGTGATGCAGGAACAACCCTAGTCCCAGGAAGCCTCAGGACCCTTGGTGAGCTGCCTGGGAGCCAAAGACCCTCTGCGTCCTGCTTGCCATCACAGAAATGACTGTGGATCTTGGGAAGCCTCTGGACCTTCAGTGAACTGCCTAGGAACCTGAGACCCTGCACTCTGCCCCCCGCTGCCACTGTGGGAAGGTCCCCCAACTCCCAGGCAGCCTCAAGATCCTCAGTGAGCTGCCCAGGAGGACTGAGACCCCACACTCTTTTCCTCTGCCACCATCACTGGAATGACTCTCAGACCCTAGGGTGCTTCAAAAATCATAAAATGAAGGAGCAAAATGCCATCTCAGACCTCCACCTCACCCAGAACAAGTCCAGGAAATATCAACATAGAAGAACTTGGAAGTCACACACCTGAAATTTCTGAAATGATAGCAACTGAAGTAAAGAACCAACTATATCAGGCTATAGAGGAAATCAGATTTTTAAAAATCTCTCAGGAAAAAAAAGAAGAAATGACAACTGTAATGAAAGAATCGCTCAGCATATCAAAAGAAGACACAGATAAAAATAGAGGAGCACAGAAAAATGATAGAAACATTGAATAAAAAATATACAAAAGAATTAGAATGCATGAAATAGATTCAAAGAGATATCCAGGAAATTAAAAATTCTATTGAAAGCTGGCAAAATTGCTTGAATGAAACTGAAGATAGACTTTCAGACTTTGAAGATAACATTGCAGTTAGCAATTATGAAAGGAAAGATCTCTTCAAAGTAACAAGGAATCAGGAAATATCAATTGAACAGCTGCAAGATGAGGCAAAGAGTAAATAAAATCTAAAAGGTACAATAGATAACATGAAAGGGAAAGAAACTGCTCAAAAGGAAAGAACAACTGGGATGGGGGAAAAGAGAAAAGAAAGAAAGAGAAAGAAAGAACGAAAGAAAGAGAGAAAAAGAGAGAGAGAAAGAGAGAAAGAGAGAAAGAG
>PVLD010010295.1:0-14466 GCA_004027595.1 Dinomys branickii
AAACATATTGACAAACAGACACCCATTATCATAGAAAATAGTACAATCACAACTAATCTATAGACAAGGTGATACGGTCTCAACAGTAGTTGTTGCTTTATCCATTGATATCTTCGAATTGTAGATGTATGGACCCATATACAGACATGCAAATTTAGTCAGACAGTTGATCCTCTCAACAACAGAAAAAAAAAAAAAAGAAAAAGAAAACACAAGAACCAAAAATCCAAAGACAAGAAAGAAAACAGGCATACATCAACAACAGCAATTTATGTGTACTCTGTTAGCATGGCTTGCTCAGTTATGGTGACTTTCTTAGGGTAAGGGGTGTGGTGAGTCCACTGGTGTGTTCTCCTCCTTATCTTTTTGATATTGTGCGCTTGTGTTATGGTTGATACATTGTGTCAACTTGGGGAATCTGGAGGTTTAACTGAGTGATTCAGCAGGAAGCCAGAGTGCTTACTTTGTATACATCCTGAGCCTGTGGAAAAGGAAGGCATGGAGATTGTGTGAGAGCTACACGCCCCCTGGGTGGGGGTAGGCTGTTTACAATGTAAGAGAAGAGGCTGCTTGCAGCCATTGGTCTCTTTTGCTCTGCTTGTTTTGCTGTGCTCTGTTGCCATGAACAGTTTGCCCTCTGCCATGTACCACTCTGCCTCTCAGCCAGCCAAGTATGGACTGAAACCTCCACAAACTGTAAGCTAAATAAACCTTTCCTTCCTTCATTTTGGGCGTTGGGTATTTTGTCTCAGCAAAAAGAAAAAAGTAACCAAGACAACTTGCCATAGTTCTTTTCTTTTTTTTCTTTTTTTCTTTTTTTTATTAAAAAAAAATAAAAGTACAAAAACATATTAACAAACACACCAATTAGCATAAAAAATAGTACAAGCACAACTGATCTATAGACAAGGTGACATGGTTTCAACAGTGGTTATTTCTTTATCCATTGATATCTTCGAAGTGTAAATATATGAACCCATATACAGACATGCAAAATAAGTCAGACAATTAATCCTCTCAACAACAGAAAAAACACAAATACCAAAAATCCAAAGACAAAAAACAAAACAGGCAAACAACAACAATAACAACAACAACGACAAAAAAAACCCACCAATAGTTGCTGCTTTGCATATTGATATCTTCGGTCATAGTTCTTTTCTAAGAGTTGTCTTCCTGGCTCTCATTGTCATCATGGAGCCTAAGGTGACCACAGATGGCACAAGAGACCAGGTGCTCCTTGGCCACTGCTTTTATCAGCTTCCCACTCCAGCCAGTCTTAGTCTTCTCTGAAGTATATTTCTGTCTCCATCTTACAGTAGGTCTGTACTGCTGGTTTTCTATTTTACTTTGATCAGCAGTGATTGGTCAGGGCAGTGAAAGTCAGGAAGGAAACCAGATATCGTGGTACGTTCCATAATCCTAGCACTCTGGGAGGCTAAGGCAGGAGGATCACAATTTGAGCCTAGCCTAGGAATCCTGTCTCAAAATAAAATATAAAACATGGCTGGGGTTATAGCGTTGTGTAGAGGCCCTGGTTTTAATCCTCAGTGTGGGGGGTTCAGAAAGGACATAGCTACATTGTTAGAAAACTCTGACAGAGAGGGGACTTTGTTCCCCCTGGGCTGCTGTGTATACCTCCACATACTGGGACCCAACTGCTGTCTGCTATTCATTGGTTTTTCAGGTCTTTCAGAATGTAATATTTGGTCATGGGCCCATCAAACTTCTTAACTGCTTGTTACACTTGTAGGACTGTTTTCCACAAGGCTTGCTGTTTTGCTTTGTGCTCGAAAATTCAACATAAGGCAATGAAAGGTTTAATACATAATACATGGCAGGTATATATGAAGCCTAACTGGACCAAGGATCAATAGTTGTAACTTTAGCTGGTGAGAAAGAAGAACTACTGAAGACTGGCATAGGAGAGAGGCCTAAGGATGTTCATGTGATTTTGGCTCCTTGCTCCAGAGGTTGTGAGCTCACTTCCCCCATCGCCCTCCTAGGGAGCATTGTACCCATGCTGTTCTGCTATGCTAAAGCAGTGCTTGTATTTGCTCTTCTGCCAGCAAGCATTTCCTCACAGTCTTGTTTCCCATCATCCTCTAATTGGGGACAGTTTCTGGGCTGTTCGAATATGAGTCTCTTTTCCTAATGTAGTGAGTCCAATCAATATTTCTGGTTGGCCTGTCATCAACAGCCTTGCCCCTGCTCACCAGCCAGGTATTCTTAAAATTAAATTCAAGAAATTTTTTTGGCCTATTTTTTCCCTCCAAAAATTCTTATACAAGAATAAAGACTATTTATAGGCCAGGTGTGGTGGCACACATCTGTAATCCCAGCACCTGGGAGGCTGAGGTGGGAGGATCACTGTGAGTTTGAGGCCAGCCAGAGTGGCAGAGTGAGACCTTGTCTCAAAAAGATGCCTCCCCCCACACACCAAAAATAGCTATACACAAAACATAAGAACGACTATGTTCTCTGTCACATTTGTTTCCTCAGTCTTACTAGTGGGAGTAGCGGGCAGGAAGGGGTTATCAAGAAGCACAGTTTTAGAAAACACCGCTGACTATGCTAGTTTAATGAGTCCCCACATAGAATTTGTGTCTGTTAATCTATAAGGTACATCTGGTTGGATATCCTGTGGATATACAAGAGTAAAAACTTTATTTCCTTCATACTTTTGTTTCTTCTTAGCTTTTGTATGATTTTTCATTTTTAAAAAATTATTTTTCATTATACTTTTGCCTTTTTAATTCCCCAGGCTTGAAATTTATATATGAGACAGGGTCTTCCTATGTAGTCTAGTCTGGCTTTCAACTCACTATGTTGCCCAGGCTGGCCTCAAACTCACTGTGATCCTCCTTTCTCAGCCTACTGAGTGCAGAGATTATAGGTGTGCACCACCATGTCTGGCATGGTTTGAAATTTTAATCTTTATTTTTCTGTTTTTGAGAGAGGGTCTCACTGTAGTTCAGGCAGGCCTTGAAATCACTATGTAGCCCAGGCTGGCCTCGAACTCATAGCAATCCTCCTGTCTCAGCCTCTTGAGTGCTGGGCTTATAGGAAATTTTAATCATTTTAAACATCTTTTCCACACAGTGAGTTCATAAATAACTCTCACAGTTCTTTTGCCACAGTGTTTCAGATTTCCTTTTTTTAAATTCTCAAAGCCACAGCGCTCCCTAATTCAAATAATTACCCCTTGAAAAGCATGCAGATACTCCCAACTTTGAACTTCATTATGCTCTTTACAGTTAATAAATAATAGCAGTTACTGTCAGTATTAACATACACTGAACTGTTTCTAATGCTGTATTTATATCCATACCATATGTCCATATCCGTAAAAGCACAGGTTAGATCCTCATATGTGGAAAGCTCTGGGGAGATGCCTTTAGCATTTATTGACGGCCCGCTTTTCCAAGTAGTTGCCAGGTACTGTAGTCATTTTTCCTTAACACTGCAACTCTTGGAAGTAGCTACCACCCCAATTTTATAGATTTAAAACCCAGTCCTAGGAAAGAGTTAAAGGACTTGACCACTGTGGCTAAATTACAGTTCTAACCAAGGCACTACACATATGGCATGGTGTGGTAGTACACACCCACAGTCCCAGTACTTGGGGCCGAGGCAGGAGGATTGCCATGAATTCGAGGCCAGCCTGAGCTACATGGTGAGTTCAAGACCAGCCCAAACTATGTGACTGACCTTGTCTTGGAAGGTGACAGCAATAAAAATATTACAGATGGTTTCTTCTAATTCATGATGCCTCCAAAAGCTAACATTCAGCATGGGTTCTTGCAGATGTTTAGTAAGACTGGTGTGTCATACACCAAGGACAGGTCTCTCACCTTGCAGATGCAAATCCTGCTCTCAAAGAACTTCGCATAAGGATTCTATAGTGTTAACAGTACTGTGGACAAATACCATGAGGTGAAACCCTAGTAAAGTGCCAGCGGACATTGGAAGAGGGAACATTCCTTCTGAACTGAGAAACCCAGGGAGCAGACAGTGGAGAGACCCAGCTTCTGAGCGAGGCGTGATGCACAGGACTAAGATATAGGAGATACAGTGCTTCTTCAAGGAGTGCAAATAGTAGGAGCAATGTGTGGAGGTGGAAAGTGCTGTGTGTGATGCTAAGATTCTTGGGGAGTGGGTAGAAAGTACACTTTTTAAAAACTCTTATTTATTTCTAGGAGACATGAGATATCAAATGTTTTTCTTTTTTTAGCTTACAGCTGAGCATGAGTCTTCTTATGATTAGTGAGAATGTAAAACTGGCTCGTGAATATGCATTGCTGGGAAACTATGACTCTGCGATGGTCTATTATCAAGGAGTTCTTGACCAAATGAACAAGTATCTGTACTCAGTCAAAGATACGTACCTCCAGCAAAAATGGCAACAGGTGAGAACATTGGCTGTGGGGGTATTTGAATAACTTAAGTTCTCAGAAGAGAAGGTTTCACTCACTTATCAGCTTGTGTATGGCTCATGACATGGATTTGTATGTATTATTTGAAGCTTTATTAGTATTAGTACCCTTTTACCTTCAGCAGCATTATAAGCTGTACTTAATTATTTTAATGTAATATATTTTTAAAAAGTAATTTTTTTTATTTTTAAAAAGTATTTTTTTTTTTAACCTGAAATTAGAGTTTACCTTATTAAAACATTGTCAAACCTTAAATGACAACTGAATCTCGCTGGCACCATGTTCCCTGTCAAACTTTACAAAACCAATTTGACTCTCACTTGGAACGTTAGCCACTGAAGACCAGCAGAAATTTTCAGGTGGAAACTAAAACAAGTCCTGCTGAGGGTAGCACTTACTGTAAGATTCAGCTGTCGCAAGAAGGAAGAAGTGTTACGCAGATTAGTGGTCTTTTTGAGCTGACCTTCTATGTGGAATACTATTTTGTAACTGCTTTTTGACTCTTACGATTGTCTTTAATTCTTTTAGAGAACTGTCTTGTTATTGTTTGTTTGTATGTTTGTTTTGAGACAGGGTCTTGCTCTGTAGACTTAAAGCTGGTCTTGAACTCTCTATTTAGCTCAGGCTGTCCTTGAACCCATGGCAATCCTCCTGCCTCAGCCTCCTGAGTGCTGGATGCCTCTCTGAATTTAATCTTTTGTCCTGAATCTCTCCTTTCATATCCTTTACATTATCCGAAACGTTTGTCACTGAAAAACATTTTAGACACTTTGTTTTTAGGACTGAGACTTAGTCAGAAAGCCAAGATTTGTATAAGGACACTTTATAGTAAAATATAGACATACTAAATTTACCAGCTTAACCATTGTTAAATGCATAGCTCAGTATATTAAATACATTCATAATGTTCTGCAGCTAATACCATATATAGTTTTTAAACTGAGTCAAAACTGCCTTTCAAAAATACTGTGTTTGGATGTGGATTAAGATTACACTTTGAATCCATATTTTCCTAACTAGAAGTTGTGATCCATTATGTATGAAACTAGTGGATTTTGAGCATGGTTATAAAAGTTAATTAAGTATAAAATCCATCAGAGGACACCTTGCAGAAGTTTTATTTGTGATAAACATTAAGTTTACAGTTAACCTTTCGGTATGATTTGAATGAGAACTGTATTAGGAACACAGTTTAGCTATAATGTTCAATTCATTTCATCAGAATTAATTTTGGAAAAAAATGAATCTTGCAGTTGAAAACAAAGAATTAGCAGACCATTATTTAAAATTTTGACAGAAGATCTGGATGTGGTTATAGGATGTATGTTATCAAAATGGAGGTTTCTAACATCTCAAATAAATGGCCCAGGTTTAACCTTGGCAGTGATTTGTTACAGAAATTTAAAGAGCCGTATTCTTCTTTGAAACCAGGTTTGGCAGGAAATAAGTGTGGAAGCTAAACATGTTAAGGATATCATGAAAACACTAGAGAGCTTTAAACTCGACAGTACTCCCTTGAAAGCTGCACAGCATGAGCTTCCGGCTGCTGAAGGAGAAGTCTGGTCCTTGCCGGTTCCTGTTGAGCGGAGGTAAGTAGAGCACCTTTGAGAAAATCACCGCCCCAAGATGCTGACTAGTGTTAGTCATACCAGGAGGAGGGCAAGGCAGCTGAGAGACACAAATGAGAGGGCCGTTTGTACTGAATTGTTCTTTTATAAGTACTGAGTAGTGTATCAGATGCCGGTGATCTATTTCAGGAATTAAAATTTAGGTGGACATAAGCCAAAACACACTCCAGTGAGTGACTTTCAAGTCACGGACACTGTTGTCTCACGGAAGGAGCATGGGGGTAGCAATTGAAATATCTGGGCTCTGTTTCTGTCTTTACAGTGTCTATAGCTTGGGGAAAGTAATACAGCCTTCTAGGCCTCAGGTTTTTCTATGTAAAGTGCAGGAGTCAGATTAACAGAGGTTCGTAAACATTCACAGAATACTGCTTTTTAAGCGTACTGCTAAGGTTGCAAAAAGTTTTTTAAATTACAGGAAAAAAAAATATTCTCAGCTTTAAGGTTGTCTGTGGCATTTTACCCGTCTTCCTACTACGAAGTGGGAGAAAATGTACAGTTAATTAAATAGGTATTTATTGAAGTGTTCTAAGTAGCCAGTCATCCTTAGTTTTACCAGGTATTTTTTATTAATGAGTGCACAGTTAGATGTCAGGTATCTATTTCATTCATTCAGTTGATTTTGTCGTTTATATTATGGAGTTAAACATAAGTCTGTGTTGTGAGTTTCTGGAAAAAAACAGTCGTGAAATCCAAGTTGTTTGTCCCTTTTCTGGTTCTGTGTGTTAGGATGCGACTCAGATATTTCTTACTTTGAAAGTTATGTCATTGTAACTCAGTTTCTGATTGTATTTTATAATAGATGAGTCATGAGTGTCAGTATTCTGAGCATTATTTTGGGCTACATGTGTAATTTCATTTATTATAATAAACCTTCCAATAAAGTCATATTTTCCCTATATTTGACAAAACAAGCTGTGAGGTATGTGAGGTTAGATAACTTTTCCACAGTATTATGAAGCTAATAATTGATAGAACTTGCATTTGACCCCAGATTTATTGCATTGTATAATACTGATTCAAAGATGGCACTCTGCCGTATCTATTCTCCTCAAACTAGCATACAAAACAGTCCCCTGGGAGCAGTAATTAAACATGTAGCTTTGGGGGCATTGTTTGCAGAGAATCGTGTGTAGTAGTAGCAGGCAGAGCCCAGCGATCTGAAGATAGTTGGCTCATTGGTCCTGTTTTAAAATTCTACAACTAATAGAAAAAAGAATCCAATACCAAAATGATTCTGGCATTTAAGATCAATTAATAGGTGTGGATTGTTTCTTAGCCCCTTTGCTTTGGTTCCTGTTAAAGCGCTAGTATTCTGTAACTCCTAATATCTTTTGAATGTTTACTAATGTTTACTAAAATCCTTACTCATAAACATCTCTGTATAAATTATATTTTTGTTGTATTTCATAATTTACTTAAAAAGTACAGTGGGCTCGAGTTTGAAGCTACCCTAGGCTACAAGGTGAGTTTAAGACCAGCCTGAACTCTATACAGCAAGACTCTGTCTCAAAAAAAAAAAAAAGTACAGTAGGTTCATTAAATAAAAATAGGAAAATTCATGCAACTGGGAAAAACTACATAGTCAGTCTACTTTATTTCTTTCTGGTTTTCTATGTAATTGTTTATTTTCACAGTAGTACTTGTGACATCCACAGTTCACAATGTAATACCCTTTTCAAAGAAACATTTTATTATTAGGCAATGGTCATTAAATATTTACTACATGCCAGGTACTGTGATGCTGTGTTAATTGCTTTACATATATTATTTAATTCTCAATACAGTTTTAATTACTGTTTTCCTGGAGTAAGATAGCATTTTTTTATTAAAAAAATTTTAGATATACATGATGATCAATATTCATCATAGGGAATTTGTACTTGTACATGGTATATCTTGCTTCTTTGTTTCCCATCCACCACTTCCCTCTCTTCAACCCCTCTTCCCCTCATTTACAAAAGATGTTCCCATTTTTCCTTCTATTTTCTTTTTTTCTTGTCCCCCCACCGACCCCTTCCCATCTGGAACATCTCCCTCCCATCCCCAATGTCTAGTGCACATTTTGGTCCTTATTTATACTTCTGGTTTCTCACACCAAATTTAATTTTTTTAGCCTCTATTTCTGATCAGGGAACTTAAGTTAGATAAGTTATTTGTGCTTCGTATGGTAAATACTGATGGTTTATAAGCAGTATGAAACCTTTTTCTCTGCCGCCTTTCAGGGATTGTATGCTTCTCTTGTGAGTAGGATATCATCTTCATAGTTAACGGTGCTCATTGGTTGTTTTCCCTTTTCTCATTGTTATAAGTCAAGTTGAAGTGAGTATTTGTGGATAAAACTCTTTCCACATTCTTCCTTAATTTCAGAAGTAGAACTAGCCTATTACAATAGTTTTCTCCTATTTGTCTTTTTTTCCTTCTTGGAGAGCAATCACTTGGCCCTTGTGTTAGTCTGCTTGTGTTACCATCACAAAGTATGCAGTACTCTAAACTGGGCGCTTACACAGCAGAAATTTGTTTTTCACAGTTCTGGAGCCTGGGAGCATAACCTCATGGTGCTGAAGGCTTAGTTGCTTCTCAGGACTTTTCTTCAGCGGAGGGCTACCTCCTTCCTGCATGTTCACAGAGCAGAGAGCAAGAGCAGCCTCTCTACTCTTACAAGGCCAAGAATGCTGTCAGATCAGGGCTCCACTCTTGTGGCCTCTTTAACCTTAATTGCTTATCTTGTCCAGACAGTCATAAGGGGCGGTACCTTTAAAATCTGAATGGGGAGCCAAATTTTGAGTCTGTGACAACCTGGTAACTCCTCTCTTAGTTATTGGTAAGACCTTTCCAATAAATAACATGTGGCTAGTGAAGATTTAGTTAATTGTAAATTTAGTGAAGCGTGTGGTTACCTCAGTCTTAGGCAGAAGCAGGGTTACTGAACCCTGTGTTTATTATAGTGTCCCTTCACTGGGGAGTGAACAGAGAGTTCAGTGCATGGTAGACAAGTGCTATGCCACTGGGCCACATTGATGGGCTTTTTCTTTTCCTTTTCCTTTTTCTTTGTTTTGTCTTTGTCACACAGGGTCTCTCTCTGCAGTTCCAGCTGGCCTTGAGTTCACTTTGTAGCCCAGACTGGTCTTGAACTTGCAAGGATTGTCCTGCCTCAGCCTCCCAAGTGCTGGGATTACAGGCGTTCACCACCATGCCTGGTACCATTTTCTTTCTTTTAAAATTTTGTTATAGGGTCTTATCAGTTTGCCAAGGCTGCCCTAAAACTTTTGATCCTCCTACCTCAGCTTCCTGAGTAACTGAGATTACAGTTGTGTGCCACCATGCCCAGCGTTTAATTTTTTTTTTTTCCCTGACCCCCTCTGCCCTCCAGGGACTGAACCCAGGATCTTGTAGATGCTGGGCAAGCACTTTCCACCGAGCCACACCCCCAGCTCTGGCCTTGGTTTTAAATGCCCTGAATTACTGTTAAATTCTCATCTTTGACTTTTACTTGTTGTATTTGTTTTCCTGCAGTTTATGTTATTTGCTCCCTTGACTATCTTTCAAAACTTTTTACTTTTTTAAAAAAATTATTTTAAAAAGAAAAAACAAAGTAACAACAAAAGCAACAACACAAGAACAATAAAAATGATACAGGATTTCAAAACAAGATGATAGGAATTTAAAAACTTGGTTTTTGTGTAACTCTTACGCAAGTTGTTATTTTGTCTTCAGCTAAGGTGGTGATTGTAACCTTATCACCTAAATTTTTAGTCCCATTTAGAGAGCAGAGTAGCCTGATGCAGTAATCTGTTAGTGCGGCGTGCGTACGCACCATGCGCGCATGCACGCACGCAGCACACACGCACACACCAGGTTCATTGAAGTTATGGGGAAAAGACTAGAAATAGCTTAAATGCTACTAGAAGTGTCTTAGGTTAGTGGAGGGATGGGGTTGCAGCTCTGCGGCACAGTGCCTGCCTGGCAAGCGTGAGGTTATGAGTTAGATTCCTGGTACCATCAATGAATGAATGAATGGATGTTTGTATGTATGTGTGTGTCAGCGGATATCCCTCAGATCTCTTCTCATGTTACAGGATAAAGCCTGGAGTTTTCCAGTGTTTTTCCAGGATCTGTGAAGGCCCCCAGTTTTGTGTCCTAAGTTCTTACTCCTCTGCCGTAGGGTCCCTGAACAAACCAAGCACAGTGGGCTTCCTCTTGCCTTTTGTTTTAGCTCCAGTGTCTTAATGGCTTGGTCTTGGTTTCTGTCTACGTTTCTACCTCTGTCTCTCTCTCCCATCTTTTGTCTTTTTGAGACAGGGTTTCACTATGCCGTTCAGACTGGCTTTGATCTCATTTTGTAGCTCAGGCTGGCCTCAAACCCACAACAATACTCCGACCTCAGCCTCCCAAGTGCTGAGGTAGATTATAGGCATGTGCCACCATGCCTGGCTTCCCTTTTTTTTTTATTTTGCGGTACTGGGGATTAAACTCAGGACCTTGTGCTTGCCAGGCAAGCACCTATTCCACTGAACTATATCCCCAGCCCCCCCCCCCTTTTTTTTTTAAGTTGAGACGATGTCTTGCTGTATTCCAGGCTGGCCTTGAACCCATTATGTAGCCCATGGTGGCCTCATACTCATGGTGATCCACCTGCCTCAGCCTCTTGAGTGCTAGGATTATAGATGTGTGCCATCACCTCTGGCTGTACTCTTGTTTTGTTCAGGTCTCTCCTGAAGTTGCACCTCAGAAAGGCTGTCTTCTAAATTCTTCCTATTGGTGCAGTTTTAAGCTAGGGCTTCATGTTATTTATTTATTTGCATTAATGAATGTTTTCCATATATCTTTTAAACGTGTAATCTGCACACATCTCCCTGTATTCTACATTTTATCAGTGTATCTTGTTCAGTATTAGACTAATCTTTCTAAAACGTAAACCTTTTCAGTAGATTGTGTTTTTTGGGGGGTGTTGCTGGGAATTGGACTCAGGGCCTCTTACTGAACTACTTCCCTAGGCCTTTTATTTTTTTATTTTGAGTCAGAGTCTCCCTAAGTTGCCCAGGCAGATTTTGAATTTATAACCTACCTGCCTCAGCCTCCTAGAGTGCTGAGATTACAGGTGTGCACCACTATTCCAAGCTGGTTCTTACTGGCAATCTGAAAGGATTTTAGAAGAATTAGTCTGGTGCTGGCTCAGATCTTCTATGTACAGAACTACCGTATCGGTCCAATACCATCTCAGTGCTACCATTTACATGCCAAGTTTATGTTTTCCTATCCTTTACACTGGTCAATCTCAGTTTTTTCTGTATTTTTCTTCATTGATTTTCTAGTCTCCAGTTGTCCCCTCTTGTCTAATTCAGTACCTCTGTTTCCAGGTGCAGCTTATTTTCTGTCTTCATGAGGCCATTCCTGTTGCTTCAGCACTAAGTCTGTTTCACACCTCCTGGTAGCCTTCCCTCATTTACATACCTCCTTTGTGCCTTGGTTACTTTTCTCTCGTTGCTGAGACAAAATACCCAACACCCAAAATGAAGGAAGGAAAGGTTTATTTATCTTATAGTTTGTGGAGGTTTCAGTCCATACTTGGCTGGTTCTGAGGCAGAGTAGCACATGGCAGCGAGCAAATGTTCATGGCAGCAGAGCACAGCAAAAACCACAAGAGCAAAAGGGAGGAATGGCTGCAAGCAGCCTCTTTCTTCCCTTGCATTGTAAACAGGCTACCCCCACCCAGGAGGCGCGTAGCTCTCACACAATCTCCATGCCTCCTCTTCCACAGGCTCAGGATGTGTACAAAGGAAGCACCCTGGCTTCCTGCTGAGTCACTCAGCCAAACCTCTAGGCTCCCCAAGTTGACACAATGTATCAACCATAACACTTTGTAAAAGACTCTGTGAGGTATTTGAGGATACCTTTCTTTTTTTTCCTTCTTTTTAATGGCCTCCAAAAAGTCTAGGCACCTAATAGGACCCTAATAAATATTTGAGAGGTCTGAACCCTGCAACAGAAACTAAGAGATGGTGTATGTAAATACAGAGCACCAGGCATGAGCTCTTGTAACTTGTCCTCAAGTAGTGCTTATGTCAGGCTTTTAATAGGAAAGTAATTAAAACTTTATTAATTAAAACATGGAGCTGGGTGCAGTGGGTCACACCTACTACCCCATCTACTGGAGAGTCGGAGGCAGGATTGTGTATTTGAGGTCCCCCTCCCCAAATCCCTAGCACCATAAAAAAAAAAAAGATAAAACATGACAGAATAATGACATAATCTAAAGTGGCATCAAGTTGCATATGTATCAATGAGTAAACATAAATTGAGAATTTGCACTGTCTTCTGGTTCCTGTGATTTTTGATACTTGCTCTTATTCTCAGGTTTGGCAGTCAGACTAATTTTTCATTCATTTTTGATACACAGTAACGTTCTTTGTGCATATAGGTGACCATTACTTTCTCTTCATGATTTCTCCGATATAGTTTTACTCCATTTCTCTCAGCAAATCACCACAGCCTTTGTCAGATTTAAATTTGAGACCTTAGGTTTCAACTTATACCTGAAGTCTATTCAGTCCTTTCCTGTGTTTAGTTTTTGTCATGGTTTCTTTCATTTATTACTGTAACTGACACACTATGTGTATTAATATTTGGGCCATCTTGGGAGTTGATGTCTTAATAACCTTGTCTGTGATTAGACCCTCACCTGGACCTCGAAAACGCCAGTCTGCTCAGTGCAGTGACCCCAAACCACATGGTCACCGCCCAAGTACAGCTGTCAGAATTCACCGACCATCTGCACAGAATCTGCACAATGACAGAGGGAAAGCCGTTCGCTGTCGTGAAAAGAAGGAACAGAATAAAGGAAGAGAGGAAAAGGTAAACATTAATAATTTTCATAATTGAAAAAGTTACATATTTATTAACCTTAAAAATGAATAAACAGCCAAAAAACAAAACACTATGTAAGTACCTTTTCTTTTTGGCAGTGCTAGGGATTGAACCCAGAGCCGAGCATATGCCTGGCAAGCACTGTGCCACTGAGCTCGATCCCCAGACCAAATCATTTGTGTAAGTTTGAATCATTAGTTTGCCAGAGCTGTCATAAAACCTTAAGCATACTGCTCCTGGGCTAGGATTTTTTCCACTTACCTTTCAACAAATATTTTTGGCTTTTATATGTCGTTTTATAGACTGATATCATTTCAGACTCTGAAAGAGTATAAAGAACTAAAGTATAAAAAAGGAAGGAATTTTTTACTTGGTTTTCCCAATTTTTAGTATTTTGTCCTTTTTGAAATGTTATTTCTCTTTGTATATTTTTCTGTGAACCATCTAAAAGTTGTAGATAATGCCTCTTTACCTTCAGTACTGTAGAGTATATTTCCTATTAGGTATCACTTTACATAAATGCAGCGCAGTTACCAGGAGCAGTGAAGTCTACATTGCTGCCTACAGTGTCATCAGCTAATCAGGTCTGTGTAAAACTCGTTATCACGGTACAGTTGCTTCAGCTCTCCCCTTCCCTCACCTTCAGTCCACAGCCACTGAATCCCACATTGCATTTCATTGTCATGGTCCCTGTTCAAATTTTGTCTGCCTGCCTGTCTGCCTGTCTGCCTGCCTTTCCCTCTCTCCCCCTCTCTCTCTCTGTATCTATGCATCCATCCATCCATCTATACAATCCGTGTGGTACTGGAGATTGAACCCAGGGGCTTTGCCCTGATCTACATCTCCACATTTTTGTATATATGTATTTTTATTTTGTATTTTAGGGTCTCAGTAAGTTGCCTGGGTTGGGCTTGAACTTCTGATTTTCCTGAATCAGTCAGTATGTACCACTGTACCTGGCACTTTTAGCCTCATTTATTTATTATTATTGTGTGTGTGTGTGTGTGTGTGTGTGTGTGTGTGTGTGTGTGAGAGAGAGAGAGAGAGAGAGAGAGACAGACAGACAGACAGACAGACAAGATAGACACACAGTTGGCTGTGTAGGTCAGGCAGGCCTTAAACTCATTTTGTGATAAGGCTGGGGTCAAACTTGCGGTTATCTTCCTGCTTCACTCTCTCCAATGCTGGGATTATCCAATGATTTAGTTCTTTCTTTCTTTCTTTCTTTCTTTCTTTCTTTCTTTCTTTCAGTCAGTCAGTCAGTCAGTCAGTCAGTCAGTCAGTCTTTTTTGAGACAGGGTCTTGCTATGCAGTTCAGGCTGGCCTTGAGCTCACTTTGTAAACCCTGGCTGGTCTCGAATTTGGAATGATCCTCCTGCCTCAGCCTCCCGAGTGCTGGGTTTCAGGCGTGTGCCACCAAACCCAGCTGTGTTTAGTGCTTTTAATAATAAACAGACTGCTGTGTCCCACATACCATAGGTTTGCCACCTCTGGATTACAGGCATGTGCCCCCACACCCAGCAGTTTATAGTTTCTTT
>PVLD010010295.1:14566-54100 GCA_004027595.1 Dinomys branickii
ATACATAACCATTAAAATGATTCATACTTTCTTCAAAATGATACCATTTATGAGAATAAAATACAGATAAGATAATGTTAATGTCATCAAAGTAGCAAATGTAATAGCTAACTTTGAGTTTCAGATAAAGAATATATAATATTTAGCATTTTTCCATGCAATTGTGGGACATAAGTTAACTAAAACTTTTACTTTTTATATAGTTTCTTTTAGTGTGAACATTTCCTCAGCCTTCTCGTTTTTAACCTGGCATTTTTAAAGAGTTTATACTCTTCAAAATGCCAGATTTTTTGCAGAGTGTTCCTCCATTCAGGTTTGTCTGATGATTAGATTAACATTATACATTTTTGGCAGGAAGACCAGTGGCTTGGTGTTCTGTTCTCAGGATAGCATAAGAAAATGCAGGGTATCTGTCTTGCACTGATGATAAATTAGGTCAGCTGGTTAAGGTGATGTCTGCCTGGTCTTTTCGCTATAAACTTACTATTTTATCTTTCGCAGTGATTTATGGGGAGATACTTTAAGGTTATGTAAATATCCTGTTTCTGATCAGTATATCATTTGCTTGTTTTATCTTCCATCTGAAAATAGCTATTCCCATGCCGAACGTAAAATGCCATTATCATTTCTATGTTAATTAATTGGCATTCTACTGTAAGGAAAAGCTTTGTCTTTTTGCTCTTTGTTTAGTTATATTAGAATGGACTCACAGATTATTCTGTACAGTGTTATAATCTGTCATTATCATTCTGATACTTAAAATTGTCTAAGATATGAGACATGGACCCTGTAACCATCTATGGTGTGTTCATAGCTCTAATTTTATATCCCTTTTTTGGGGGGGGGGTCTTTTTTGAGACAGGGTCTCGCAATGTAGTTCAGGCTGGCTGTGAGCTCACTTTGTAGCCCAGGCTGGTCTCAAAGTCCCAACAGTCCTCCTGCCTCAGCCTCCCCAGTGCTGGGATTATAGGTGTGTGCCACCATGCCCGGCTTAATTTTATATCCTGAAAAGTGATGTTTAGAACATGAGGTTCTACGTTAATCAACAGATGATTATCAAACAAATTAATACAGTGTGGTTGTTAAGGAGGAAAATATAAAACTTTTGAAAGGTTAAGAGTATGGACTTTGGATTTAGCTAGACCTGTATTTAAGCATCAGCTCTGCTTATTTCTGACTGTGTTACCATTAGTTATCTGGTCTTTCTAAATTTTATTTTCTCTGATGTAGAGTCAGTATTTGTCTTGGTTGCTTTTCTCTTGTTGCTGAGACAAAATACCTGACACCCAAAATTAAGGAGGGAAAGGTTTATTTAGCTCACAGTTTGTAGAGGTTTCTGTCCATACTCGGCTGGCTCTAAGGCAGAGTGGCACATGGCACAGGGAAACCTTTCATGGTGGTGGAAAACAGCAAAAGTAACAAGAGCAAAAGCGGGGAGTGGCGGTTGCAAGAGCAAGTCTGTTTCCCCCCCTTATATTGCGTGCAGGCTCCCCCATCCCCGGGCGGGTGTAGCACCCACACCCATAACCCCAGCTTTGGACCATGCATCAATCATAAACTCTAGAAGCCCACAACTATGACTGCATGAGGCTTTCAGGGGACATCCAGACACAAACCATAATAGTACTTTTTTTTTTTACTGTGTGCTGGTCATCTAGGACCTTATGCATGCTGAGTACATGCTCTGCCTCTGAGCCACACCCCCAGCCAGATTAGCGCCTGAGAATTTTTCTGAAGATAAATGAGATAGAATTTTTCTGATATATAGAAGTACTCAGTAAGTCTTAGCTGTTATTTCTCTGAACAGTTCAGGTAACTAAAACTTTTGTATTTTCTGTTGGATTAAACGCCTGTACTATTGCACTGATTTTTTTTTTAAGTTAATGAGATAATTTAGGGGTTAATGATTACACTTAAAAATGTTCTGTTAAGTTATCCAGATACCAAAATGGAAATATTAGATTAAAAGTACAACAAAAGTAATTCTCCAAAGAGAGGATCACCAAAAAAAAAAATATTTATTTTTGTGTGTGTGTCAGGAATGGAACTCAGGACCCCTTGCACTTACCAGATAGGTGCTTGTGCTGCTGAGCTGTACATATCCCTGGCTAGCCTTTAGTTTAATATATGTAGCTACTTAAAAGAATATGTAGCTATTTCACAGCTCTTTGGTTTTTTATTATTTCAGGGACCTAGGAGTAGAATGCATTAAAAATAAACTAGCAACAGTTCAAGGAAGTTTTTATCTGTGTCTTTGTTGAGTGTAGACATTGCCTTGCTGATTGAGTTGTGTATTCTTGCTGGTTTTCTTTCTTATATTCTGTCAGTTGTTGAAAAAGGGTTATTGAAGTTCCCAGTTGTAACTGTGGGTTTGGCTATTACTCCTTTTAGTTCTGTCAGGTGTTTTTGTTTGAGACAGAGTCTCACTGTGTAGCCTAGGTTGGCCTTGAACTCACTGTATATCCCAGGCTGGCCTCAAACTCGAGGCCTGCCTCAGCCTCCTGAGTGCTGGGATCACAGGCATGCACCACTGCCCCCAGTATCAATTCTTTTGCATGTATATTTTGTAGTTCCTTTGTTTGATGTTTACACATTTAGAATTAGTTGGTCATTTTAGTAAACTGACCCTTTTATCATTATATAATGTTCCTTTCTGTTTCTGTTAATTTTCTTTCTCTGGAAGTTTATTTGACATTAAAAATAGACATGTTGGGGCTGGGGATATGACTTAGCACCTCCGGAGCCTGACTAGCAAGCACAGGGTCACAAGTTCAAGTCCCAATAACAAAAAGAAGACTTGCCTACTTCCTTTTGACTTACAATTTCCATTTTATATATCTATTTCCTTTTTTGTGCTTTTAATCTGTCTATATATTAGAATAAGTTTCTTGATTACAGCATGTGGGTAGGTTGTATTTTAAAATCCAGTCTGCCAACCTCTTTTATTGGTGTGTTTAGACAAACTTTCATTAATGTAATTATTATGTTAGGGCTTAAGTGTACCATTTTATTTTTTATTTGAATATTCTATTGTCTTTTTCCAAACTTCTTATGGGTTACTTGAACATTGTTTAGAATTCTATTTGAATTTATTGATAGAATTTTTATTCATTTGTTTTTTGAGATAAGTTCTTGCTATGTAGCTCAGGCCAGCCTTGAATGCACAGCAGGCCTGCTTCTGCTTCCTGAGTGCTGAAATTATAGACATGGCCACCATATCCAGCTCTATAGGATTTTTTTATTTTTATTTTTTGTCTTTTTGAGACAGGATCTCACTGTGCAATTCAGGCTGACCTTGAGCTTACTTTGTATCTCAGGCTAGTCTTGAACTTGCAACGATCCTCCTGCCTCAGCCTCCCAAATACTGGGATTACAGGAGCATGCCACCACACCCAGCTTCTGTAGTATTTTTGAGTATATCTGTATATAGCATTTTTAGTAATTTCTCTGGGTATTGTGTGTATACTAAGCTGAGTATTAATCTGAATGTTTTGATTTCCTCTATTTCTGAAAGGTGTTTTTGCTGGGTCTAGTATTCTGAGCTTTCTGAGGTTTGTTGGGCATATGTGCCACTTCCTTGTGGGCCTGTTCGTTTCTGAGCACAAGTCTACTTTCATCAGATTGTATTGCTGTATAGACAAGGTGTTAATTTTCTTGCATTGCTTTTTTTTTTTTAATTTTTGGAAGTTTAATTACAGTGTGTGTTTGGATTTTTTTTTGAGTCATCCATTTGTTTTTGAGGCTTTCTGGTGTTCTTTGGTTGTTACTTGTTTGCTTGCTTCAAATATGTTCATAATTGCTCACTGAATCACTAAATAGAGAAAGAAAACCCAGGGAACTCACACTGTGTCTTGAGCTCCCCAGCTGTCTGCTGTCTTCCCTGAAACTTTGGGTGTCTGCTATTTGTTTTGTATGTAATGCCGGAGAGGCCTGGTTCTACTTAGTGGAAGGAATAGTGGACAGTACACGTTCCACCTCCAGAAAGTGAAAGCCCCGCTATTAGTTTTTAACTTAACTGAGGCAGTAGAATTTGGATTTTTAATTCTGCCAGCTTTTAAAATGACTGACTGTAGCCAGGTGTGGTGATGCATGCCTACAGCACTGGGAGTATTTTCATGTAGAACAAATTACTGTGTAAGTGTATACTTAATAAAGAAACATGAGCTAATTCAGCTAGATTCTCTGAGAGATGTCAGATTCCACAGCTCCCTTTGGCTGACCCATTCTAGCTCTATTGACTTTCAGCTGAGCTAAAACAATTTTGTGCTCTGTCAGCACTGTGTTCTATGGGAGAAAAGAAAAGGCACTAGCAATACCTTCTGTTTGTGTCCTTCTTAGGGTACATTGTGTGTTCCTGGCAGGTGTCTTTCTGTGCGTGGTAGCTACTGTCACAAAACAGATACTAAGTATTGTGAATGAATGGCAGCTTCCTGAGTACTTCCAAGACAATACCTTCCTTGAACCTTTTTTTTTCTTTTTTTGGTAGTCCTAAAGATTGAACCCACATCCTTCATACTGAGCTACCCTGCCAGGCCCTTTGCCAGAGAAGCAAAATATAGTCTTTCAAGCAGTGAAAAGCTTTTGTTTTTTCTCCTGTTGTAGAACAAATCACCTGCTGCGGTTACAGAACCAGAGACAAATAAATTTGATAGCACTGGATATGACAAGGACTTAGTAGATGCTTTGGAAAGAGATATAATTTCTCAGAATCCCAATGTTCGGTGGTAAGTGATGTTGTAACAAGGTCAGTGGGTGCTGAGGATGCTTCTTGGAGCAGTAACTCAAGCAAGTTACTGCTTGAGTTACTGCAGAGCCAGAGCTAAGCAGCCTGAGCGGGATGCCTGATGGAAAACTTCATGTTGGCTCCAGCTATACCAACTGTTTTGTCTGAGATTTTTAAAAAAATAATTACCTATTAAATAGAAGTAAGATCATAGAAATGTCGCCTTTTGGGGATAGCTAATGATGAAAAGGCAAGTTTTTATTGCTTACTACTTAGAGCAGTGGTTCTTAACTTTATTAATATTTCATCTGGCCGGGCATGGTGTCACAGTCCTGTAATTCTAGCACTCAGGAAGCTGAGGCAGGAGGATCACTGTGAGTTTGAGGCCAGCCTGAGCTGCATGGTTCCAGGCCAATCTAAACTGCACGGCAAGACCCTGTCATAAAAAATACAAAAATAAAAATTACAGCTAGTGAAAGATCTGTGAATCTAGCACATTGAATTTTAAAAGCTTACTGTCCCACAAATTTGGTATATTCTATGTTTTCTGTTAATGATCATAAGGTATGGTTTTGGGTGACACACATTTTTGGTATTTGATATTTCCAGATTAAAAAGACATTTTCATAGTAAAATTCTATAATACATAAAAACTGTGTATCACTAGTAGTTGGGAGATGACTTCATGGTAGTTTCTGTGATACTCTGACAGTGCACCTACCCACTAGAACTGGAGGCAAAGCAGCGATGTGCTGTTTCTGCTTTATGTGCTTTTATTCTTTTTTTTCCCCTCCTAGTACTGAAGATGGGTGGACTTAAGGGAGTGCTGAGCTACATCCCAGTCCTCATCCCAGTCTCTGTACATTGCCCAGCGTGGCCTTGAGCCTTTTATCCTCCTACCTCAATTTCCTGTGTCATGTTACTCTTTATGTTTTTTTTAAATGCCTTAATTGTTGCTAAATCATAGGGATTGCGGAAGAAGCATCATAAAACCAACAATTTAAAATGAGATGGTATTGAAAACTGGGTTAAATAACCCTAAGGTATTGCTGGCTGATCAGGCCCACGGTCTCCCAAGCGAGTGGACAGCAAGGCTTAAGTAAATGATGAGACAATGAACATGGTTTCAGAGTCCCAGGAGGGACTGACTCCCCTACAGGTTCAGTATTCTCTGAGTTAGCCCAAGACTTCTCGTGGCGGCCTGTATTTATTTGGTTTTCAAAGGAAGAGGCGACTCAAGAAAACGGGGGAATCTCGCAGCACCTTGGGAGACTTTTCCCAAGTAGTAAGTTATGTCGGTCAGCAGAACTGCCTTATCTTTAGGTTGGTATTGTAGGAGTGTGGAGGCTGCAGCTGCAGTCCCCTTGTAGTTAATTGGGGTTGGAGCCAAACGCCCTCAGTAGCAGTCTTGTCAGAAAGGTGCCTAAATTTCAGACAACTCACAAGTAAATGCAGAAAGCCAATTGGTTAATGTTAAATCCTGCTCAGAGCCACTTTGAGTGGTCCCTAACAAGATGGCTTGTTTACTGTAGGCTGAACATTCTTAATCTGAAAGTCAAAAATATAAAATGTTAAAAATTCAGAGGTGACACATGCTTATAATCCCAATACTCAGGAGGCTGAGGTAGGAAGATCACTGAGATTGAGGCCAGTTTCGACTAAGTAAGATCCTATCTCAAAAACAAACAAACAAAACAGGAATATTAAGAGCATTTTAGATTTTTGGGCTAGGGATGCTCAGTTGGTAAAATTTACGTAGATTTTCCAAAACTTGAAACGCTTTGTTTTCAAACAGTTTGTACAAGAGGTACTCAAACCTTTACTTAAGAGATCTATGAGCCTTTGTTCTCATGAACCAAGCTGAAAATAATTACTGCTAAAAATTTAGTAGCAGGGGATGTAGCTCAGCAGCACAGCACCTGTCTGGCAAGCGCAAGGTCCTGAGTTTGATTTCTGGTACCAAAAAAAACGATACTGAAGACAGTGATTATGTTCTCTATGTATATTGGCTAGGATGGTACACCACACAGTGTATTGGTTTGTTAATGCCCAGAGAGAGGCTTAACATTCTATCAGCAATGTAAACCTGTGCACCGCCAGCAGTTCTTAAGAGTGATGACATAGTTACATGTATGATGCGAGGGGTTGTTGATGAAGTATCTTCTCTTTCAGGGATGATATTGCTGATTTAGTAGAAGCTAAAAAGTTGCTTAAAGAAGCTGTGGTGTTACCAATGTGGATGCCAGAATTCTTTAAGGGCATTAGAAGACCATGGAAAGTAAGTTCACTTTAATGGCAGCATCAGAGCAAATGGCAGCACATTCCTGTAGAGCCACTATTTATCCAGCTGGGAAAGTGGAGGTAGAAATTGGAATAAGGAAGAATTTAAAAGGCGTATACATGGTGAGCTATGTGTAATGGCACATACCTGTAATCCAAGCACTCTGGGAGGCTCCAAGTTTGAGCCCAACTTGGGCTATTTAGTGACTTTAGAACACCCTCACTCAAGAAATTAAAAAAGCGCTAGGTATGTAACTCAGTGTGAAGGCTCCGGGTATAATCCACATTATTGCTTCAAAAAAGTGTATGTTGTGTTACTCAGAATTTTATTTGCAAAAGCTATTGTAAGATTGCCAGAGTAAGAAGTAGGAATGATGTTTAGAAACATTGGAATGAGATTTGGAATAAGCATGTGTTTGTGAAACTACGCCATTTCATTTGCATGTTAATTTGGTTTTTTGGGAGTTCTTAAGAAATGGAGAAGTCAGAAGTGGTGGTGCATACTTTTAAATACTATGTTTACGAGG
This sequence comes from Dinomys branickii, assembly GCA_004027595.1. NCBI lineage: Eukaryota > Metazoa > Chordata > Mammalia > Rodentia > Dinomyidae > Dinomys > Dinomys branickii. The sequence goes on from PVLD010010295.1 coordinate 22,097, forward strand.
CTGAGGAGGAGATTCAAGTTCAAGGCTACTCTGGCTTACACAGTGAGTTCAAGGGCGGCCTTTACTATGTGGCAAAACCCTGTCTCAAAAAACAAACAAATGATACCAGGCAGCATAGCATATGCCTGTAATCTCAGCACTCAGGAGGCTGAGGCAAGAGGATCACTGAGAGTTCGAGACCATCCTGGGGTGCATAGTGAGTTCAAGACTATCCTGAACTACATAGTGAGACCCTGTCTCAAAAAACAAAACAAAACAGAAAAACCCCAAAAGAGTGAAAAAGTACTTGAGAGGTGTGTCTGATGAGGACTTTTGAAAGTGATGGACTAATAGGTAAACAAAACAACAAACCTCCCCCCCAACCCTAGGATTTGGAAAATATGCTAATGGGTAACCTTGCACTTACTATTTTAAAAGTTTCTTTAAATATTAAGTGATAAGGAAGACAGCACTATAGACAATTTGAGTAAACTATGTAAAAAGAATTGAGTAAAAAGACAGTAGGAAATAAATTGGGGTGCCCCTTGCATATCCTTTACATGCTACTGTGTGCAGGTACAGGAATTACAAAGTATTTTTCCTCATCTCTGAGTTTCAAAGTTTTAATATGTAGTTATCTTCCTTTGGTAATAGAAAAAAGCACATTTGTGATAAAGTTTCCTTCTGTTTTTCTTTGTCCTTTATTTGTCTTAAATTGGTTGAAATTTGATACTTAGTAATGTTATTATTGTGAATTAGAACAATGGCAAACCAGGCATTGTGACAAGTGCCTAGCATCCCCATACTCCAGAAGCTAAACAAGGGTTACTGAGCTCAGCACATGAGGTCAGCGTGGGCAACATAGTGAAACCTTGTCTCAAAAACAAAACAATGCAGATCAATCTTTTGCTTACATTGTTATATTCCTAACAGGGAGTGTTGATGGTTGGCCCACCTGGCACAGGAAAGACCCTCCTTGCTAAAGCAGTGGCTACAGAATGCAAGACAACGTTCTTCAATGTCTCTTCATCAACTCTGACTTCCAAATACAGAGGAGAGTCTGAAAAGCTTGTTCGACTGCTGTTTGAAATGGTGAATGTTTGAGAATGCCCTGAGAAGGGTTCTTTAGTTGAAGGGGAGCGAGGGAATTGTAACCTGTAACCTTCTCCGGTATGTGGGTTGGGCAGGGCCACAGAGGGTGTGAGTCCTGTGCCCTTGAGCACATCCTTCACAAAGAAGAGGAGTGTGAGTTTGTCTTTGTCTCCTTTCTCCAGAGTTCTGTGCACATCTGCTAGTCATGAGCGTGCTCCCTTATGGATCAGCATTACTTAATCTTCCAAAGGACTCTAAAATTACTGTGCTTTTTTAAATGAACAGGCTTAGTTATGATACGGTAAATGCAATATTATAACACTGCCAAAGGCAAGAATACTAAGTGCTTATGGAACTTAGATCCCCTCCACTTGGTCAGCTGTATCAAGTCACAGTTAGAATGTAATGACCCAATCTTAAGTTTTTTGCTTCTTTTTAGTTTAGTTTGTTTTTTTTTTTTTTAATTCCACCCCAAAATGTGAGTGTCTATAAGAAAAATGTAATTTATCAAGTTCTGGTAGTGTTCGTGGATGAATTCAACAACTTTTATACTTCAGACTTCTTAAACTTTACTGATCACTTACTTCAGTCTTGTCACTAAGCAATAGTGTGGTTATGTCTGTTAGCACAGTTCCATGATTAGATAGCAATACTATAAGAATTTTAATCCTAGTGGACAAAACCTTAGATGGCCATGTTAATATGATATCAGGTCTTCCTTCCTAAGCTCAGAATAAAACAAGAAAATTGTAAGTTTTGCAACTTTAGGTTTTTCATTTTATGAAAAGGCTTCTTCCTTTTGAATTCTCATTTTCTTTCTCCTTCCTCTTAGACAAATGGTAAGCCAGGAGGCAAAGTATAATAACTATTAATGGCACATTACTAGTCCATAGCACAATAGGAACCTAATGGAGACTTTTTTAGATAACTTTGAATAATTTGCCCAGAGTATATTTCCAACATTCTAGGATAATTAATTTTCTTTTGTTTTTTTAAGGTAAGCTAAGTAGAATGAATAGCTCAATATGGAGTCTTTAAAAATCAGGGACCTGGGTTCAAATCCCACCTCAGTTACATTCCTGGCTGATAAACTGTAAGGAAATTCTTCTCCTTTTTAGATATTTGGTTAATTAATATATAAAAGAAAATGAATGTACAGTCCCCCCATCATGTTAGGAGAGTGAAACAAGCTAATGCATATAAGTTGCTTAATATAAAGTTTGATGCATAGCTCAGTAAATATTAGTTATTGCTGTTTAAGAATTACTTGGTTTTTTTTTAATGTAAGGTTGGTTTCCCTTTTTTTCTCTGTCTGTCTCCCTCTCTATGGGATTGAACCAAGAGAGTACTGAATGACACCACCAGCACTTTTAAATTTTTTATTTTGAGGTAGTATCTCACATACTGCCTGAGCCAATGATAGCAGCTTTTTAGAACTTTCAGTGATACAAACAGTCTGCTGTGGCATGCGTGCCATAGGTTTGCTGGTTTTTGTTCGTTTTTGGTTTTTGGTGTTTTGAGACAAGATCTTGCTATATAGTCCAGGCTTGCCTTGAGCTCAGTATGTAGCCCAGGCTGCTCCAAACTTGCAGGGATCCTCCTACCTCGTCCTCCCAAGTGCTGGGTTGCAGATGTGTGCCACCACACCCAGCCCTAGACTGTTCTTGAGTTTGTAATCATCCTGCGTCAGTTACCAAATAGCTGGGGTTACCAGCATGTACCACCGAGCTGATGTGATGAGGTTTGTTTTGTGTTGTGTTGTTTTTCAGTACTGGACATTGAACCTAGGGCCTTTGTACAGAGCTACATCCTCAGCCCTTAAAAATTTTTTTTATTTTAAAGAAATCGTCTTCCTTTTTTTTTTTTTGTCTGTTTGAGACAGCATCCTGCTATGCAGTTCAGGCTGGCCTTGAGCTCACTTTGTAGCCCAGGCTGGTCTCAAACTCGCAGTGATCCTCCTGCCTCAGCCTCCCAACTCAGGACCCTGCGCTTGCTAGGCAAGCGCCTATTCCACTGAGCTACATCCCCAGCCCATCATGTTCACTTTAATGATACCATTTATACTATTTTCTCTCTTGGCTGGTACTGTGGTGATAATCAGGTCTCCACCTCTCCGTAATATTGGATGTGACCAGACCGAGCCAGTGTGAACATGAACCCCAAACCAGGGTTCTTGAACAGTAAAACCTAGCCTTTCATGTAGAGGGAGACTGGGAGCCACAGGATTCAAATCACTTTCCAGACTAGAAAACCTGGAGCTCAGGCAGACATAGAAACCAAACTGTTACAGGAATGAAGTACAGGACCCCCACACACTCAGAGCAAGATAGTCTTGGGAAATACATATCTAACCATCTGGCCTCTTCTGTCAGGTAGGAATGGCCCCGCACCAGTATTTTTAAAGGGAGATGTTTTTGCTTCCATGTTATTTCTCAAACAGGTATAAAAGCTCCTAAAAGGGATATTACAGATCAGAATAAATCAGTTCACCCACAAGAAACATTCCCAGATAATGACTTTTGGTTGCTGAGGATGTTCAGCACATACTGCATGATGGCAAAATTCAGGGCAATCTGAGAAAAAAGTAGTGGCTGCCTTGCTGACCAGTTCATGTAGGACATACACAACCTCTTCTTTTCCAGTGGATATTTTAAGGGGCCAAGATCATCAAAATCAATTACTTTGTACATTGTAGTGCACAGACCAACAGAGCAAAAGACAGTCTTGCAGAGAATTTTGCAGAAGGCCTGTGTCACCCACGTGGGAGGACTGGGGCCCATCGTGTGGCCTTCACTGGTGGCCGCCGCCTCTTCGGCTGCAGTGGCCACGGCGGGAGCCATCTCCTACATATGTTTTTGCTAGCTGCTGCTTCTTCCCCTCCTGTCCTTTTCCACATTTCCCCCCTCTTGGGAATAGAGGCCCAGGTATGTCTGCATGCATTCCTGCAGGGCCCAAAACTAGGCTAGACAGCCTGATCTCTTGAAATCTGTGGTTCTGTAGTGGAAGCAAGAACAGCCCAACTGAACTGTTCTTCCCGGGCTGCTGGCCATTCTTCCTAGACAGGGGCAGTTCCAGTTAATGTCTGGCAGTATCAAAGCATGTTCCTCGTATGGCTTGTTGGGGTGATCAGCCACCAGCTCTGCATTGCTGGGAGTTTCATGGTCTTCTTTGGTCACAAAAATGATTGGCTCTTTGCCTTCCTGCTAACAGTAGGCCATGGCTGTGGTCTGGCACTGTGACCCCTTTACATGGGACCTCAGGCTCCTAGAAGGGCCCTTAAATTGTGTTAGAGATAGGCTCTGGTAAATGACTAAGTTGCCTAGGCTGAGCTCAAACTTGTGAACCTCCTGCCTCAGCCTGTATTACTTTTTTATAGTGACTTTTATGAAAGTATCAAAAAGCATGATTTTTTTTACTGGCTTCTCTGAAATTACTTAGGAAAACTGTAACCACTAGTAAGTAAATCTCTGTTCATCTGGAGTAGTCTGTGTGAGCACTGGCTGACTCAGGCCAGTGTGGAGCTTCTGCTCTGGTGACCAGACGTTAAGGGTCATATTGGAAGCCTGCTGATGTTTTCTGTTAATCATGGACTCTCACTGGCTAGTGCTGCCCTCCCTTTCCTGCCTTGGTTTTCCTGACTGTAGGTGATACTGCTTTCAGTGTGCCTTTCCCTTCCTGGGATCCTTGAAAATGAATGTTGAGCAATTCCCAAGACATATATTTGAGACAAGGTTTTGCTCTGCAGTTCAGGCTGGCCTTGGACTCACTGTGTAGTCGATGCTGGCCTCGAACTCGCAGTGATCCTCCAGCCTCAGCTTCCCGAGTGCTGGGATTACTGGTGTGCACCATCATGCCTATATTTTAAATAGACCGCTTAAATTAGGTGCAAACATCTAGTATTTTTCATGTGGCATGGCAACAAATACTAAAAAATGTAACCATAATTCTTGTTATATTGAATTATTTTCAGTAGAATCCCAATAAAATTAATTTAAATGAAAATAATAATAATAATAATATAGAGAATTTTCAGAAGTTACCTTTTAGATTATTAGGGCTAGCAGGAGTGATCAGTTCAGATGCCCTTAGGAATTTTTCTGACTCTCAGCTGTCTTGGCTTTGACTTTAGGCAGGCTCATGAGATGGCTGAGACAACACTCAGAATTTTAAATCGTACTTTTGTCTTTGTGGTACTCCCAGAGAAATTACTAGAACAAGTTCCAGTTGTTCAGGCGAAAGTCCAGCAATTGTTTGGCCTCTTGTGAGTCACATGCTTATGCCTGAGCCCATCATCTTTGGTCACAGAACTGCAGTGATCTGATTGGGTTGGCCTAAATCATCCATAGAGTTCCCAGGAGGGTTGGCCTCTTTTGAAATACTAGAATATAAAATCGCAGTGGAGCTAGGCATGGTGGCGGAGGCCTATAATCCCAGCACTTGGGAGGCTGAGGTAGGAGGATCATTGGGAGTTTGAGACCAGCCTGGGCTACAAAGTGAGCTCAAGGCCAGCCTGAACTGCATAGTGAGACCCTATCTCAAAAAGACCCCCCCACCAAAAAAAAAAAGAATTCGGTACTTATAAGGCTAAGGCAAGTTGGAAACTAGCCTAGCAACTGAGACTTTGCATCAAAAAAAAAAAAGGTAGTTGGAGCTGAGTATGGTGGCACATATCTGTAATCCTAGCACTGTAGCAAGTTGAGATAGGATTGTAAATTCGAGCTCAGCCTGGGCAGTTTATCAATTTAACAAGATCCTGTCCTAAAAATAAAAAATGGCTAGGGAGGTAGCTCAGTGCAGAGATCCCATGCACATTTCTTAGTACCACAGAATACGGGACTGGGGGCCTAGGGAGTGGTGGGGCTCAGAGGTAGGATGCTCGCTTAGCATGTGTGAGGCTCCTGGCTCAGTAACCAGTATTGGATTGGAGGACAACTTAGAATGCAAATTTTTGACTAGAAAAGAAAGTGGGACTTAGATATTTGGATTTTCCAAGTGAACAAACTCAAACTAAATCTATACTTTGTTTTTTGGTACCAGGAATTGAACTCATGACCTTGCTCTTGCCAAGCAGGTGCTGTGCCACTGAGCTATATCCCCGGCCCCTAATTCCATACTTTGGGTATAGTGTTTTTTCCTTCAGCATGGTTACCTCTTAGAGAATACTATACTAGATTATAACGCACGCTTCAAAGAATTGATAGACCCAGTATGGTTGCAGGTCCAACTGTGTAAGTCGTGTTTGTTCATCCAAACTGTTTTTGGAAATATTTGGTTTAAATAATGATTAATAAACTTCTTGGTGCAGTAAATTGCTTTTTCAGTCTCCTTAAGAGTGATATTGTTGAGTCTAAACTGTTTGTTAGATTAATACTTGACTGAGACCTATGAATGGTTCAGATGAATCTTCTGTGATATTTTGAGGGAGACATGCATTAAAGGAGCAAAAATAAACTTAGATGATACTATTCAGCTATAAAAAGGAGTGAAGTATTATATGCCACAACAAATGAACATTGGAGACATGTTAAATGGAAGAGGCCAGACACGAAAGGTGTGTGTTGTATGATTTCATTTTATATGAACTACACAGATCCATAGAGACGTACAGATCAGTGGTTGCTGCCAGGTGCGTGGTACATACTTGTAATCCCAGCACTCAGGAGGCTGAGGCATGAGGATTGCCATGAGTTTGCCTGGGCTACATAATGAGTTCAAGGCCAGCTTGAAGTAACATAACTGGCTGTATGTATTTGAATGATACAAATATAGGATTATTTTGTACACTGTGATGATACAGATAACTGGTGGAAAAACATTCTAGATATTGGTAAGTATTCTAAAATTTTAGAAAAATACTTGGTCAAAGAGAACCAGTAGTTTAAATAAAATTACAGTCTCTAGTAAATTGCCATTTATAAATTTGACTACTAACTATTGTGTATTTTAATGCTCTTAAGCAGTTAATTAGAAGAGTCAATTTACATACATGTCGTCAAGTTCTTTTTGTCTGGTACTGAGAATCAAACTCAGGACCTTGTGCTTGCTAGGCAGGTGCTGTGCCCTGAGCTATATCCCTAGCCCCTATGTCTTCCAAGTTTTAACCAAAATAAAACTGTTTAAACCATTTTAAAGTATAAATTTAGTGTTTAGTTTATTCACAATTAGGACCTTTTTATCTCCTGAAAAGGAATTCACACTCTACCCCTTGGCACAGCTTGTGGCAACCACTAGTTTTTAAAAAGCTTTTTGTTGTTTTGAGGCAGGATTTCCCTATGTAGTTCAGGCTGGTCTTGAACTCCAAGTGAATCCTCCTGCCTCAGCCTTGCAAGTGCTAGGATTACAGGCGTGTGCCACCACGCCTGGCTGGAAGGTGCATATGATGGCAGCTGCTTCAGCAGTTTTCTGATTGCTAGCCCATAGAGTATTTAAATGAAGTAAAACTTAGTAATGCACATTTCTTTCTTTAGGCTCGGTTTTATTCTCCAGCCACTATATTTATCGATGAGATAGACTCCATTTGTAGCCGCAGAGGGACTTCTGAAGAGCATGAAGCAAGCAGAAGGGTGAAAGCAGAGCTGCTGGTCCAGATGGACGGTAGATACGTGTCTGTGCTCGCAAGGGCCTGGGGCGCGGGGTTGCTGAGTGTCCGGCGGCAGTGGGTCGAGCTCTGCTGCTGGTGCTTTTAACTAATAAACCCTCAGAACTCCAGAGAGACCAGGGGCGTGACATACAAAGCCTTGACGCTAATAGTGGTACATTTGGTGCAGTGGCAGTGGTAACCTGTCTGAAATAATGGGGATCCACAGGTCACACACACATACTGATCCATGAAATTGAAGTAAAAATTAATGCAGGTAAATTTGCCTTAGAGGTTATGTATGCTTCTGGAAACAGTTTTGAATTGAGTAATTGAGTTGAGCTGACCTTTTGATTAAGTTTGTTTTGAATAGTATTTTTGTATATTACAGAAACTCATTTTCCTTGGATTCGAAATCCATATATTTGCAAGTTAGCTTTCTAAATCTTTTTTTTGGGGGGGGGTCTTTTTGAGACAGGGTCTCACTATGCAGTTCAGACTGGTCTTAAACTCAGCCCAGGCTGGCCTCAAACTTGCAATGATTCTCCTTCCTCAGCCTCCTGTGGCTTCCCGAGTGCTGGGATTATAGCTGTATGTTATGCTACCACACCCGGCCCTAGCTTTTTAAATCTTAAGGAAACATGAAGATTACACTACTTTGTATTGTTGTGTTAAACATCTGACAGTCTTTATACAGCTGAGCTGTACTTCTGTTCACTCTTTCCTTATCCCTTTAGGTGTTGGAGGTGCTTCTGAAAACGATGACCCTTCCAAAATGGTCATGGTTCTGGCAGCTACAAATTTTCCTTGGGATATAGATGAGGCTTTACGGCGACGTCTTGAAAAACGAATTTATATTCCTTTACCATCAGGTATCATCATTTAAATCTTGTCTGAAACCTCCTGCCAAGTAGTTTTAATTTACAATTTGGTATTAATCTTCCCTAGAGAGATAAATATAAGGAATAATTGATCATTGCTTTACTAGTTTGGTACATCTAGGGCTTAGAAGCCTTGAGAACGAAGAAATTATAAGTTCAGTGAGTGGCAGCTCTTGAAATTTTAAGTGAATGAGAACCGGAGAACCTCAACTCTTCAGAAATCATAATAGTGTTTCTGTTGAAGGCTTACATTTTAAAATTCATTTCTACCATTAGCAAAAGGCAGGGAAGAGCTATTACGAATAAGTCTGCGTGAGCTGGAACTGGCTGATGACGTTAACCTTGCAAGTATAGCAGAAAAGATGGAAGGCTATTCGGGTGCGGACATTACCAATGTGTGCAGGTATGTGTTCTTCTGGATGGTGTTTGTGAGTGAAAACTACCATAGCCAGGCATGATGGCACATGCCCATAATCCCAGCACTTGGGAAGCCAAGGCAGGAGGATCACCATGAGTTTGGGACAGCATATGCTATGTAGTAAGACCCTGTCTCAGAAAAAAGGACAAAAAGTTTCTATGCCGCATTAATGTAAAGACCCACATTTAAGTCTCTTATATCAGGGTCACAATTTTTTTTGTGTGTGTGGTACCGGGGTTGTTGGACCCAGGACCTTTGCACTGAGCAGCATTACCCCTTTTTTTATTTTGAGACCAAGTCTTAACTAAATTGCCTAATCTTAGACTGAATTTACAGTTCTCCTGCCTCAGCCTCTTCAGTGCTGGTATTATAGCCTATGGCACCGCACCTAGCTCAAATTTAAGTTTTAGGTGCTGGTAGGTATTTGGGTATCTTGGTGAAAGCAGGTACTGCTAAGATATTTGGGTATCTTACCTGTCAGTTCAGTCATTTTATTTATTTTTTTGTCTTTTTGAGACAGAGTCTTGCAATGCAGTCCAGGCTGGCCTTGAGCTCACTTTATAGCCTAGGCTGGTCTTGCACTTGCAACAATCCTCCTGCCTCAGCCTCCCGAGTGCTGGGATTACAGGCGTGCGCCACCACACCCGGCTTAGTGAAGTCATTTTAAAGCTACCAGTTCAGATGTTAATATTAGAAAAATTTAGGTAAAAATCAATAGTAGTATCAGACTTAAGTGGTTGGCACATTCCGTCACTACAGTGTTACATGGGAAGTGACTATAAAACATGAATTTGACATACCCGTGGGGTAATAAGAACATCTGGTTCTTGGTGAACATATTCGAGATGGAAACGGGAGCAACAGACGGGTGCAGTGGGGCACGCCTGTCATCCAGCACTCGGAGGCCGGGGCTGCAAAGTGAGCTCAAGGCTACCCTCAAGCATAGCAAGACCCTGTCTCAAGAAGACCAAAAAAAGAGAAAGCAAGACAGAGACAAAGGGGAGCAAAAGAAAAAGGTTGCGTGGAATCCAGTTAACTAGATTTTATCCTAATCCACATCTTAGCTCACATTTACCAGCAAAGATCCTGACTACACCAGCTCCTGTAACTAACGTGAGTTCACGTTCAGGGTTACCAGTCAGTGAAGTGTGTACACATAAAGCAGTGAAATGCTCTCTACATACTGTAAAGGATGAGAGTCGGGGAAGGAGAGAGGTGCAGGAGGGCTCTGAAATAGGGAGGGGAAACCCGACAGCTTTGACTTCACGTAGAACATTTCCTGTCTCTGTGATGCTTGTTTATTTTATTGAATACTTACAGTGAAATCCACCCGCTACAGTTATTGTACCTTTGAACTTGTTCTTGGGTTTTATGCACATTAGCAATTACATATTGGTTAGTATTCTTTAGAATGGAAGACTGACTTGCTAAAAAACAACTTAGAACATGCCTTGTATTCCAGTGTGAGATCCAACACAGTGCTGCATATGTGTATTACATAGTGAGAATATTATAATACATGCATTAAATTTTTTTATCCAATCAAAATAACATGTTGTGGCTTTTCTTTTTTAAAAAAACCTCAAAACCTAGAGATGCATCCTTGATGGCAATGAGAAGGCGAATTGAAGGTTTGACCCCAGAAGAAATTCGAAATCTTTCAAGAGAGGAAATGCATATGCCCACAACAATGGAAGATTTTGAAATGGCTTTAAAAAAGGTTTCTAAGTCAGTATCTGCTGCAGACATTGAAAGATATGAGAAATGGATATTTGAGTTTGGATCATGCTAAATTCTCACCTGTAAACTGTGAGAAATCTGCCTTACATCTTTGAAAATAATTAAATGTAGTATTTCATTGCACTGAGTGCTATATTTTTTTAAGCTTTCATAATGATAAGATTTTTCAAATCCTTGTGATTCTGAATAAAGGCAATTTTTTAAGCTTCAAATTTGTTTTCTTTAGCACTTACTGACTTCTGTTTCATTGTCCATAGATACTTTAACATAACACAGATACTGTTCTTCTCTCCCACCCTCTGCTTCTCTGGCTCTCACTCCCTTCATTCACAGTGGCAGCTGAAAATTACTGAACATCTTTCCACAGGTAGCCGGTTAAGATGTGGCCCAGACCCTGGCCCACTGTGCCTTCCATTCTACCTGGTAGTAGTGTCCCTCTTTCTAGGATAGTAAAATTCATCTTTACTGTGCTTTTAAAAAGCAAAAACCAGGCTGGGGATATAGCTCAGTGGAATAAGCACCTGCCTAGCAAGCGCAGGGTCCTGAGTTCGATCCCCAGTACCGCCAAAAAAATTTAAAAAAAAAAGCAAAAACCCCTACAGTCTTGTCTGAGTAACTTTGCCTACATAAGAGGCTGTACTTAGGTGTTTCTAAGCCTCCGCTGTTCTTACACTCTAGTCAGACTCACAATAGTTAATTGTATAAATAAAGGTAGTAATTGAAATAAGTATATAGGGCTAGGGATATAGCTCAGTGGCATAAGCACCTGCCTGGCACACACAAGGTCCTGAGTTTGATTCCTGGTACCAAAAAAATTACACATTTTGGGGTAAGATTTCCATTTATGATTTCTTATACTTTATTATATCATTCCAATCAGAAGAAAGAACAGAGCCTTAAGGAGACTGAGTTCTTTGCTGTGGTCCCAACTCTCCCTGGGAAGGAGATAAGCCGGGACAGAAACCTGCTGACTGCAGAACCTCTCCCCTCCAACAGACCGTGTGGTCTCCTGTTTTTCTCCTGACTACTGTCTATGATTAATAGACGCAATAAGACTTTGTAACTAGCATTTAAAAAAAAATATTACTAGCTAGTGAGTTTAGGATCAGTACTTTATTTTGGGGGCGGGGTGGTTTGACGCAGGGTCTCATTCCATAATTCAGGCTGGCCTTGAACTCACTAAGTATCCCCAGGCTGGCCTCAAACTCAGTGATCCTCCTGCCTCAGCCTTCTGAGTGCTGGGATTACAGGTGTGTGCCAGCACTCCTATCAAGGATCAGATTATACATTTCATGCCATTTTTGTTGTTTTTGCAATGTGGAGATAGCAGTAATACACAGTTGAAATTTATCATTTATAAGCCAGGCAAAATGAAACATCCCTCCTCCTTACAGTTGTCATTGCTCTTCCCTATGTGCATATCTATTTACTGTCTGTGTAACAAAGTTTTTTTTAAAAGCTGAGCATGATGGTGCATTGTTAAAATATGTGTGAGCGGTGGTTTAATAAGAAATAAAGAATACACAGAGTAAATAGTTCTATACTTAAAAACCACAAGATGAAAGGTACACTGAGTCTGTGAACATAGATTCATGAACCTTGGCTTCAGCCAGTGTTAAATGAAAGGAGCTATACCTACACCTGTATAGGGCATTTTTTTAAAAAATATTTTGAAGAGGGGGAGAGGTTATGCAATTGCAACCAAAACAGCTATATTTTTTTTTTTCCTCAACATTTATTTTAGAGCCGAGGCACAAGTGCCTGCCTGGCAAGCACCAGGTCCTGCTGGCAAGCACCTGGTCCTGAGTTCAATTCCTTGTACCACACACACAAAAAAATTAGAGTGAACATGTCACTGTCCATCGTGGTGTAGTCAAGGTAAATAGTCTTGGAACAGGATACAATCAAATTATAATACATGTTAGTGTTTTTATACTGAGTCACACAATATTAGGGCATGTTGTACTGAATAAAAAAATAAGTGCTAAGTTCTTGAGTTTTACGTTAGATTTTCATAAAGTGCTTTCCATGAGGTCACAGTAAGTGGGTACAATTTCCCTAGCAAAGGCACCTTGGAAAGTGATTGGCACATGCTGTTCTCTCCCACCTTTTTCTCCTTTTTGGTATTTTCAGTCTCCATGTGTCTTCTCTTCCAGTTTGCTTAAATTTTTCTTAAAAATTCATCAGCTGAAGAGCCTGCCCTTTAATAGAATAAGGTAAGCTTTACTTTGACACTGTAAAAGTCAGTTTTCAGGCAGTCTCTGGAGTTTGGCAGTTTCTTTGTGCATAAAATGATTAATTCAAAGAAAAAATATTCAAATGGCAAGTTGGAGACAACAAACTAGTCCAGAGTCTATGATCTGAGATGGTACTTTAATTTTTAAATACATGTTTGTCTTCAAGGCTTTCTGTTGTCTTCTCAGAGCAATCTGGATATAAGTAGATAGGTGTCATGGGCATGATACTCATTTTAGACAGCTGAAGAATTCCTCTGAAATATAAAATAATTATTTACTCTCAAATATTTCCTAAACCAGTAGTGTAAGATAGTGCTACTTTAAGGTTATAATTATATACTTAAGCCAGGTGTGGTGGTGCACACCTGTAATTCTAGCACTTGGGGAACAGACAAGAGAATTGCCATGAGTTCAAGGCCAGCCTGGTCTACACAGCAAGAACCTGTCTCATAAAAATAATTGCATACCTAAGATCCCATGCTTTTGATTCACTTCCCCTAATTTTTTTTTTATTTTAAAGACAGAAAAATGGAGACATACAAACCAAAATAATACAAAATCAATACAGGAAATACAAAATTATAAAGAAGAGAGCAGGGAATTAGCGTTGGATGCTGTATTACATAATGTTACCTTCGCATTTGTTAACAAAAACAAGGAAATATCAAATTATAGACAAGATAGTAGGGGATTAATACTGGATGCTGTATTACATAATGTTATCTTCAGATTTGTTGCTCAGTTATAAAGATGATGGCTCCTTCGATTAATCAATTTTCTCCACCCTCATCTCCATTGTTCTACCACCCAATTAGTCATCTTAACTGATAATAACTGTACTTTTGGGTTTACTTACTCCCTTGGGCTCTCACATTGGAAGAGAAATGGCTGCTTCAAATTAAGCTGTAACAAACTTGGGTGTACACAGACTGCTATGGCAGGAGATAGACAAGCTCCTGTGCTCAAAGACAGTAAATATGCAGGGAACCTGGTTCGCCACGGTCAAGACCCCATTGACAAGCCCTCAAGGCCAATGGTCCAGTTGAGTCAGCGGGGTTACCCCGTGAACCGCTAGGTTTTGCCTCAGTACAACTCGTCCGGAGGCCCGGTCGAGCCCTCAGGTTCGCCTAAGCGGATCGTGGGGCTCTGCTCTGGCGAGGCTCTGGCAAGGGCCGGGTGGAGTCTGCAGGGTCGACCCCAGCAGACCACCTCCTCTAATTTATAGGTTAGGCAAACTCTGAATCCAAAGTTCACTATAGCTAGATTGCCTGATGGAAAAGAATACAGAAGGTTGGTACTTGGCAGTGGGGGGAAGCAAAGGACAGGGTAATGCTAGGTCTTCAAGGCAAGAGTGTTAGTCCCTAGGTTTGCATAGGGGAGGCAGAGAGACTACATAGGGCCGATATTCTAGACAGCATTCACCACTGGAACACCACCTTGCATCTTCAGACAGCATCTTTTTCTTACTGTAATACCTGACTGCATAGTAGGTCTCTAAAATGAATCCAAGATCCTGTACTGTAAGTTGTGCAACTCCCATGTTTTTTTTAGGGAGATTTTGGGACTTGAATTCACAGCCTCATGCTTGCCAGGCAGGCGCTGTGGCACTGAGCTGTATCCCTCACCCCTATGTTACTCCCAAGTAATACACCAACAGAGGCCATTTGTTTTAGAAACCAAACAAGCTGTAATGGTGTAGACCTAAAATGTCCCCTAAAGTCTGCATTCAGAGGTGGGGCTTTGGAAGGTGACTGGTGGGGCGCCGTATTCACAGTGGATTAGTCCATGAGGAGCTCACAGCTGCATGCACAGGCACCCATTCGGGATTGCGGCTGTCTCAGGAGCTGTTCCTGTGCCCCAATAAAACTGCCTTCTCTTAAAAACACCAAACATGCTACTAGGAGGTAGGACCTGGTGAGAGGTGGGTCACAGGTGACCCGGACAAGTGTGTGATTGTCACCAGCTCCTCCCTTTGTTCTCTGCTTCCTGCCCTTCCAATGTGCCATTTCTGCCCTAAGGTTAGCAGACCACAAACGGAACCCACAAACTGATCTAAAAAAGAACTCTCCTTTAAGTTGTATTATACATAAACTGACTATAAAATTCACAGAGGAGAAACTTAATAAGAATAGTCATAAGATTTTTTTAAAAGGAACAGAGAGAAGAAGAGGAAGTTGCTCTAACCAGCTATCAAAGACCTTACTAAAACACGACAGTACTTAGCTGGGTGTGGGCATGCACACCTCTGATCCAGCACTTGAGGAGGCTACGGCTGATGCGTTCACACCCAGACTGGGCAGTTTTTCATCTCAAATGAAACAATGTAAACGGCTGGGGATGTAGCTCAGTGCAAAGGCCCTGGGTTCAATCTCCAGTATCAAAAACCTTATTAAAACTGTGCTAGTGGCGCAGTAGAATAGATAAAAAAGAGAAAGTCCAGATAGAACGAAACAAATGAAGCAGACTAATATACTGGAATTTTGTTTATACTAACCTAGCATTCCAAGTCAGTGCAATGATGGCCTCTGTTTAGAAAACAGTCAAAATTCTAATTTAGAAAGTACACTCAAGTGATGCTAGAAAATAAAGTTTAAGAAAACATATATATATATATATATATATATATATATATATAAAACATAGATAGATAGATATCAGTGAGTTCAAGGCCAGCCTGAACTAAAGTTTAAGAAAACATATATATGTTAGTGAGTTCAAGGCCAGCCTGAACTATATAGCAAGACCTTGACTCAAAAATAAATGAATTAAAATATAAATTAAAAAAAAGAAAAAAAAAGCCAGGCATGGCAGTGCATGCCTTTGTAGTCCTGAGATAGGGACCACAATGGGGACAAAGTACAGGTGCACTTCTGGGCCTTGGCCAGGGACCTGTTACTCATGAAAAGTACAGTATCTATTCTTCCCTGCCCCTTGTGCTCCTAAACAGTCTTAGCAACAGCAGAGTCCAGGTGTGTAATGAAAGCTGGGGCCTCTGCCATAGCACCTCCACGGCTACACGAGCTGAGGAAATGAAACTGACAGGAATCATCACCGGGCAGAGGACAAACTTGCTTGGGCCCTTAACCTGTGACTCATTAGAAGTATGCTTTGTGTTTGCTTCTGTGACAGACTTAAAGCTGCTTTTGCTTAGAAAAGAAAAAGACTTCTTGGGGGTGCAAATGCCCCGCAGTGACTAAACACAGCATAAAGCATGGCACTTCTGCCTTTGTTCTGTATCTCCTTTATTACTTTGAAAACTTTGTGCCAGACCCATAGTCAGCTCTGCACTGAGGCATATTACCCGGCCGTCTGTCTAAAGATTGTCTTAAGTACAAGGTTTATTAGCCATAACGTACCTGACAAGCCCCCTTATGACAGAGGACATGAAGTGAGAGACGTCAGCTTCTATCCCCTTTTAGGCACCTGCACTCATTGCCTCGAACCTGTCGTGCCTTGGATTTCAGCAGGGCCTCCCCAAAACTGAGAGGGCCCTGTTGTCTTAGAGCTCCCTCTAGTGGCCCAATTTTAACTTTTTTGGGCGGGTGTTTTTTTTTTTTTTTTTTTTTTTTTTGGTGAGACAGGGTCTCCTCCCTGTGTAGTTCAAGCTGGCCTAGAACTTACTATGCAGTCCAGGTTGGCCTCAAACTCCAGTGACCCTCGTGCCTCAGCCTCCAGTGCTGGGATTACTGGTGCACAACGCTATGCCTGGCTCAACCTAAGATCAAAGCCAGCTCACCACAAACAAAAGAAACATCTCTTGTCATGTGCAGGCCCAAGCTCCACCCCCACCCCAGGTTTAAAGGCTGCTGCCCTGCCTCTCCCACCACGCTGAAGTGTAAAAGTTGCTGTACTTGAAGTGCTAATACATCTGCCTTTATCGGTTGTCTCCAGATCTTAAACTATCACCTGCCTTAAATAAAACAATCATCTCTTGGAAATCAGACTGCTTCCTCAAGCAACAAGAACGCCTCTAGAGCCACTCTTTCAGAGCTCGGCTTGAGACGATGATCAACCAGACCTTAGCCCGCCTCAGCGACCCCATGGGAACTGGCCTCTTTCCCTTGTGAATGGGGCAGTCTGATCCGAGGGCTGTGCTCGCTGCACTTTTCTCCTCAAGCTGAGGCCGTATTTTACATGCCAGTTTCTGTGTGTGAACTCAGGTAGTTGCCCAGCTTTAATTTCCATTATCAGGGAACCAAGGACCCACATTAGCTGGTGGCAATCCCAGACAGCTGGGAGGCTGAGGCAAGAGAAGCACAAGTTCAAGACTAGCCTGGGGCACTCAGTGAGACCCTATCTCAAAATAAACATGGGCTGGAGACCCAGACAACTATAAAGTCCTTACCTTGCAGACATGAGCCTGAGTTCAACCCTCAGTACTGGAAAAAAAACATCAATTTTGACATAGAACAAGCTTATTTAGGCAAAATTAAGACCCCAGAAACCATAAAGGAATAACATAAATTGCTGAGACCCAGATTTAAAGCTTTTGTATGACATGAACTACTACTGTGTGGGAACAAAATGATGGTAGCCTAGGATAAAAAAAAAGCAATGCATAAGTATGTAGAACAAAGGGGCTGCTACAAATGATTACTCTAGGAGTGCAAGTGGGCAGTGGACAAAGGCTACAGACAAGTCAAAAAAGAAATATATATAGTCAGTTACCAAGAAAGACGCTAGCCCTAAACCAGGAAAGCTGCTAGTAAAAAGAAAGCAGAAAATTAAAATGAGATTATATTTTTATCGATAGTAGCAACATTTAAAAGATCATCAGGTCTTCAGCAGCTTTTAAATAGACATATCCCGACTTAGAAATCACAGGGAGGGGCTGGGGATATAGCTCAGTGGAATAAGCGCCTGCCTAGCAAGCGCAGCGTCCTGAGTTCGATCCCCAGTACCGCAAAAAAAAAAAAAAAAAAAAAAAAAGAAATCACAGGGAAAAAAAAAAAAAAGAAAGCACAGGAATCTGTTTACATAGAGACACATGTACAAAGAAAGATGTATGAACACAAGAATGTACACTAGAATGTTACTGGAAAGAACATGAAATTGGAAATGATCTAAATGTCTACATAAGAACACTGATGTCCTTGCTGTGGAACACTATGTATTTTTGATCTGTAATAAGATATATCTTATCTCCAACAGGTTTCTGGGCACACTGCTCCTAAAGTCTTTCAGTCTCAAAGTGCTAACCCTTGGTTGGCTAGTGAGGTGACTGCCAGCTAGGAGATCCTGAGTGGTCTCGGGAGGGGCTGGCTGCTAGGTAAAGGATGGGAAGGTTCAGTCCCATCCCCAACCTCTATGAAGGGAGGGGAGCTGAAGGTTCAGTTGATCACCATAGTTAATAATTTGATCAATTATGTCTGTGTAATGAAATCTCCATAAAAGCCCAGAAGGACTGGGTTAGAAGAACTTTCAGAGAGCTGAACATGTAGAGATACTTGAAGAAATGATGCTGAAGGGAAGAGATCCCCCACACATACAGGTCCCCAGCGGTAAGGGAATGAAAGCCTCTGGGTTTGTCCTCTTTGAGAACTATGCAGCCGTAAAAAGAAATAAGCTGTATGTAATGATTTATTAATTAAAAAATTAGAATAGAGGTTAACTACAAGGGATCAAAATGCAGGCACAACCACAAAGACACTCAGCCACCTTATCTTTGACAAAGGGGCCAAACATGTTCACTGGAAGAAAGAGAGCCTCTTTAATAAATAGTGCTCAAAAAACTGGCTTTCCACATACCGAAGACTAAAACTAGAGTCAAGCCTTTCACCATGCTTCAAAATAAAGTCAAAATGGCTTACAGATCTAAATATTAAAACAGAAATGCTAGATCTATTAGAAGAAAAAGGAGGTGGAAGTCTTGAAAACATAGGGGTAGGCAGAGTTCATGAGCAAAATCCAAACTGTACAGGAAATACTTCAAAGAATCAACAACTGGGACCTCATCTTACTGAAGATGCACATCAAAAGAAATCAAAAGAAATCACCAACAGGGTGAAAAGAAAACCCACGAATTGGGAAAAAATTTTAGCCAACTATCTCTCAGACAAAGGACTCCTGTCTAGAACATATAAAGAATTTTTTAAAAAATCAGGCCCCCAAAATTCAAAGACCCAATCCAAAAATGGGCATCTGAGGTGAATACACACTTCTCAGATGAAGAAATACAAACAGCAAATAAATATAATAAAAAATGTTCAATGTCATTAGTCACTTGAGTAATGCAAATTAAAACAACACAGATTCCATTTCACCCCAGAAAGAATGGCCATCATCAAGAAGTCAACCCGTAACAAACACTGGAGGGGCTGTGGGGAAAAAGGAACTCTTCACTGATGGTGGGAGTGTAGACTGGTGCAACCACTGTGGAAACCAGTCTGGATTAGAGGTCCCATTCAACCCAGCTATTCCCCTCCTGGGTATTTTCCAGAAGAACTGAAAACATACCACGGCAATATACATGCACCCATGCACCAGTGCAATTTGTAATAGCTTGGGAACAACCCAAATGTCCATCAACTGAGGAATGGATAAAAAAGATGTGGTATTTTTATACAATGGAGTATTACTCAGCTATAAAGAAAAATAAACTCGAGGCTTTTATAGGTAAATGGATGCAACTAAAGACCATACTCACATGATGGCTAACTAGTCAAGTTTCATGCCTATGATAATTGAGTTGTATTGTCCTTGCTAAATCGGTGGATATCCTCCCACTAGCCCAGTTGCTTCCTTTGTTCTTTCTCCATAAAAGGTTACTGAAAATGCTATTCAAGGCTGCAGTCCAAGAGGCTGTAAGCCCCTTGATCGCAGAAGAAAAAAGACCATACTCATAAGTGAGATAAATCAGATTCACATGAATAAACATATTTCCTCCCTACTATAAGAACCTGAAAGAGTAAATAAAAATGTGAAAGATAGAATAGATACTGTGAAAGGGAAAAGACTGCTCAAATAGGAAGGAACAACTGGGATGAAAGGGGAGAAGAAAATGAAAGAAAGAAGAGGAAAAAATATGTATATGTATACACAGGGTAGCTAAGATAATTATACTGCTAATATCTGTTGGTTTATTGAAAGGAACTGTTGATGTGACATTGTTTGATCAACCTTACATGTCTGTATCTGGTTATATGTGCAACCATTCTGAAGAGGACATTATGTAATATAACAACCATTGTTAACATCCTACCATGTTTTGAAATTCTGTATCACTTTTATTATTCTCTATGCTGTTTTGTTTATGTATTTGTTTTTGTTATTTTGGTTTTTCTTTTCTCTTTCAAATGAACAACAAAATTTGTATGTGTATACAAGGCTAGCTGGGATAGATATATTGCTGATGTCTGTGGCTTATTGAAAGGAACAGTCAATGCTTAAAATTTTCTTTTTTCTTGGACCAATTTTGCACACTTGAATATGGTAATCAGAATAATTGATCTGGAGACAACAATATGCAGTATAAGAACCATTGTTGAACTCCTACCATCTTGTGTGGTGAAGCTCAAGCTCTGCATCATTTCCAATTTTTTTTTTATAACTTATTATTTGTTATTGTCTTTGATTGTTTGATCAATCTTACATTCTTATGCCTGGTGGACTGAGCAACTTCATTGAAGATAATAGTATGTAATGTAGCAACCATTGTTAATTCCTATTATTTTGTTTTGAGGTCATGTATCGTTTTTTGTCGTTTTGTGTTGTTTTGATTTTGTCTTCACTGTTGTTTTGTTAGTTTTTTTTTAATCTTTAAAATAAAAAAAAATAAAGCTGTGTGTAGTGGCACACATGTATGATCCCAGCACTTGGGACACTGAGGCAGGAAGACCTCTGGGATTCAAGGCTGGTCTGGGCTACATAATAAGACCGTGTCTCAAAGAGTAAACAGAAAAAAAGAAAAGAAGAGAGGAAAGAAAAAAGAAAAGATCAAGCCCATGTATCCCAACTGCAGCTGGAGATGTAGCTCAGTATAAAGGCTCTAGGTTCAATCTCCAGTACTGCGTGCGTGCGCACACACACACAGATTATACTGACTATATATTTTAGACTAGAAAACATGAAAAAGAGGACAGGAACAGGAAATGAGGGCAACAATGTCCTATCGGATATAGGAGGAGGAAAATAAAGTCAATTTTTTTTTACCCCTGCTCTCCTTCCAGTCATCAGAGATGCATTATTGTCTCATTCTAAAACGTTTCAGTACATTTATATACATAGAATTATATAAATGCCTTTGTTTTACTCAGGTGTAATGACAGTCTTGCAACACCCCCAGAGCCAACGCTTCCCTCAAGACTCTGGCCTTTTCCAGCCACAGAGAATCACTGCCATTTGCATAGTCAAGCACAGCCTTGTTTGCAAGAGAAACCAAAAGCAAAACAAAAGGCTGTTAGAAACACTGCAGCAAGGACTATGCTGCTAGTCACGAAAATTAAGTACCTTTTAAACCAATACTTGGGGTGGAAATACACAGTAAAGTCCTCTCGTTTTGCTGGCTTCTTATCCTACGCATTGCCCCTTCCATTACATATTTGTTTCCTTTCTCTCCTCGTCTACACGTCAAGATCTGAGAGCAGTTTGCCTTAATTCAGGTTTGCATCTCTAAAAGTATTTTAATTACATTACATATTCAATAAATGTCTTAATTTTGGTAAAGTTGGAAGATGAGCTAGGAAAAAGCAATTGTTATTGTCCTGCCAATTGAAAGTGTTCTCTATTCTAAACTACATAGTCGATATAGCATGTATGTGTGTGCAGAGATTGACCCTAGGACCTAGACTGAACCTAGAGCCCCATCTCCAGCTCTTTTTAAATTTGTTTTTATAAATTGGAGACAGGGTTACACTAAGTTGTCCAGGCTTGGCTTAAAGTTAAAATCTTCCTGCCTCAGCCTCCAAGTATGCTAGGATTACATGTGTACACCACCATGGCCACCTGGGACCGTGACTGGGGGGGATAATTTTTACCCCTGGCATCGTGAACACATACTATCATGGTTCACAGTAGTGAAAGGTCAGAATTTAGTTTACTTTAGTGCACCACCACACCTGGCTAACTCATTACTCTTAGTAATTAAAAATACTAATGTTTTAAAAGTAAGAAATACTTACTTGTATTCTGAAACTGGGAAGAATAACTTTAAGATGGTTAAGACCACAGCTGCTCCTAGAATTCCAATTACCATGATGTTAAAAAACATGAAGAGCACATGGCAAAAACTGCTCCAGAATCTGCACAGATCTTTTCTGAATTTTTCCATCCACTGACATATTACCTGGAAAAGGAGTTTTGGTTAGATATGAAAGTTCCAGAAACTTCCTCATTCTTTTTTTTTTTTTTGGTATCAGAAATTGAACTCGTGACCTCACACTTGCTAGGTAGGCACTGTGCTGCTGTGCTGTATCCTCAGCGCTGCAACTTTTACATTCTAAAATGCATTAATGTTTTTGTATTGGGATGATGGAAATATTCTGTATCTTGATTATGCTGATGGCTACATATATAACTTTATTTTTACCATTTATAGCTAAAAGGTAGAGAGCTTGTCTAGCATCCATGAAGTCCTGGGATCAGTATATCTTCAGGATCTGTCTGTCTGTCTCTCCTTCTCTCTCCCTCTCCCTCTTCCTCTGTCTCTCTGTACATGCACACACACACATATATATACATATATATACACACACCCCACCTGAATATTTTAAGCAGTGTATTCTATTTTTAAATGTACCTTAATAAAGTTATATATAATCTTTTTTTAATTTTAAAGAGAAAAAACAATTTCAAAGCAAGATAACAGGACAGTGACCATGGTTAATACATTGCATATTGTTATCTTTAAATTACTCAGAGCACGAGATAATAGCATTTAATTGCCCAAAGTTATTTATAATCTTATAAAGTTATGTTCCAAAATACAGGCATAAAAATGGTAATATCCTTTTAAATTATTTATGTTGCTAACTACAAATCAAGTAAAAATAAATGCTGATTGACAAGAGGTTAGACTTGTCTACTTTAAACAGAATGGACCAAAATTAATTACAAGTTTCAAGTAGTTAAAGAACAAGAGATGGAAGAGAAAGATAAACATTTTAGTAGATTTTGAACAGGTAGGAGGTTCACTCTCTACAAAATATTTCCATATTTCAAGAGCAAGAGAAGGACCTAAGCTGGGTACTGCCCCAACTGCTGTGAAGACAAGTGAAGACAGCCTGCTGTGAGCTCCGGGTGGAGGGTCAGACCTGGTGCTGACGCCAGCATCCACAATGCCCACGTTGCCTGGATTTCTCAGCAACCTCAAGTAAACTTTGTAGAATAACCATAGATACTACTCTTAAATGGAAATTATTTTGACTAAGGGTTTTACCTAATATGCAGAGCTATTGGAATGCAATCTGAATTGTAATTTCCTAGTCAGCTGCATAAATGTCATGGGTATATTAGTACTTAATAGGTGCCAATGCATTTACATGTAATATCTATTTTATTTAATCTTTACAATGTAATGAAAAACTTCATAGAGTAAGCACAAATAAAGAAATAGGTTAGAGTTAAGAATTCCCCCAAGGTCACATAACTAACATCTAATAGACCAGTTTTCAAACACTATCACCTTAGGATCACCATGTAAGATCCTAAGGCCACAGTGCACCTATGTGCACATTTAGTAGCTGCAGAATAAAAAGAAATGGAGAAATGAAAAAGAATTTTGGAACTGAAAATTCCCAACCAGATGAAATCCAGTGCCTTCATAATGACCTGACTGTGTTGTTTTGTTATGGTGCTGGGGATGAATCCAGGGCCATGGGCACGCTAAACAAACACCCTATCACTGAGTTATACTCCCAACCTCTGTTAATGAAACATAAAGAAAAAAATAAGAGTATCTAAAAACAACACACTGCCAGGTGTGGTGGCACACACCTGTAATCCCAGCACTTAGGAGGCTAAGGCATGATGATCGTTACAAGTTCAAGACTAGCCTGGGCTACAAAGTGAGCTCAAGATCAGTCTGAACTGCACAGTGAGACTGTCTCAAAAAGACAAAAACAAGAAAAAAAAACCTATAATGAGTCTACTATTAACAGTGCTCCATGCTTTCAATTCTTATGGTTTCTCATTTTACATGTTAGTATCTATGTTCTTCACCAAAAACATAAATGCTTATAATAACACCAAATAAAGCTAACATCAAGTCCTTAATTTACCTTATATGAGGATGGAGGTTCTGCTCTGAGAGGAGTTTCAGGCAATTTGCCAGGTAAAGCATTTTCATCTACAGTGGTTTCCACATTCCTGATAAGGTACTGGCTGGTGGTCTGCAGTGAATTCACACTTTCCACTGAAGAGGAAGAGCACAGTTACCAAAATGCTAGTGGCATGCTAGGGTCTGTTCTGTAAGTCCCAGAGTTACTAGGCCAATAACATTTAGGATTATAAAATCAAATATTTTACCAAAATTTTTTAAGCACCAGAGCAAAACATCCCCTTATATATAAGGGGCTTCAGCAGTTATTATTTTGTCACACAGAAAGTCTAAATTTTAAAGTTCTATGTTTTCAGTGGGAAAATGAATACTTCATCTTCTAAAGGAACCTGTATAATATTATTAGAAATGTCCATATTATTATAGAATAAAGGTGGATAATTACTAGGAAAATGTCACTATGCAACCAGCACTAATCACATTTTACTAAGCTCCAAAAAGCTCCTTAAAGTCTTCAAGAGGACATAAAAGTGACACATGCTCACCTGTTACGAAGGGTTTGCGTTTTCCTTTCTGCAGTGCTGGGGACGAAAGGCAGGGCCCCACGTGCTTAGGCCAGCATGCTGCTGTGGGCTGTAGCTACAGCCCTATAGTTTTGCTTTGTTTTATCATTGTAGTGGTATTGAACCCACAGGCACTCTACAACTGAGCTATGTCCCAGCTTGTTTTATTTTATATTTTAAGGCAGGGTTTCCTAAACTGTCCAGGTTACCCTCAAACTTGTGATCCTTTTGCCTCAGCCGCCCCAGTATCTGGGATTATAGGTATGCACCATCATGCTCTGCTGAAATATTTTTTAAAGAAGCTTATTTCTAAACATTAACTGTAATTAAAAATATATAGCAATTTTAATAAATTATGTAAAAATTATAAACTTCAAGAATACATAAAGCTACTAACTAAAGAAAGGTTTCTTTGATATTTTAAATGATCTTTCGAATTACCTTTTTTGGAGAGGTTGGGAAGGGTAAATAAAATGTCATTATCTCGGGAAATAGAGTGCAGCATGCTTTCTTCTAAGGGAAGGGTGTAGTTTGAATGTCTGAGTACTCCCTGGTTCTTAACTAAAATATCAATTTCAATAACATCCTTTTGTTGAGCCTATGAAAGAAAAAAATAGGTACTTAAAAAAATGGCCCAGCATCATACAAATTTAGCAGTACATTTTTCTCCCTGATGTCTATAACTAAAAAAACTTGTCCTAGTCAGACAATTACTACTTATTCCCTCCCACTTTGAGGTATTTAATTTTACCTTTAGCATACTCATGTCTGCTTCAGCACCAACAATTGTAAGTTTAATTTCAGTTCAAGACTTAGAGAAGATAGTAGTTGAACTATGAACCAAATTTAATCTCTTCACTTTCTTTGTTTAATGATGTTCATAACATTTTAAGTGATACAAATATGTATGAAATGTGCAATTACAAAAATCAATGCACATTACGTGCTAAAGTAAGTCAACCCTAAATGGCTTGGTACAGGCAGTTATTGGGGACCTTCTTTATCAAGTCAGAAATCAGTAAAATAATTGAACACATGCATAGCAAACAAATTTAAATCTTTACAACCGAACTCCCAATTAACAAGCATGCTCTCTTACTTGTTTTCCTGCAATCTCTACTACCTCCTCTTGAATGACGATTAGTTGCAAACTGGAACCCGATGTCATAGGCCACTCATGAACTAAAATCCTTATACTGACAGTTCCAAAATATTCCTTTTCCTTCAAATTCCCCAGATCATCATTCTTCACTGTAAGAAAAAGTAGTGACAGCTTTGAAAATTGCCACCAAATCTGTCACTGAATTTGATTATTCTGATGATATTTACATGGAACAAGACAGTTGAAAACTGTTGGCTTTCTTCACCCTTGACCTTAACAGTTTCAGATTTATAAAAACAAAGACTATTTGACAAAAATCTTACAAACAGCTTGCACTCATTTGAAAAGGGGAAGTGCTTGACTGCCCTTAGATTCTGTACAAAATGTTACACCAAGAGTATCCTTTTACACAAGTTGGAACGCCAACATCCTATAACTAATTTATAAAGCAAGCCACAAGACACAGTCTATTGCATGTTTTAACAAACTAAGAACATTCATTCATTCACAAAGTCCAACAGTAGAAGGGGCCCAAATATAAATTGCAGGCTTTTTTGCCTTTTTTTTTTTTTTTTTTTTTTTTTTTTTTTTTTTTTTTTTTTTTTTTTTTTTTTTGCTTTAATCCTTACCCAGTAAGTGACTTGCTCCTGTTGAAAAAGACTCAGGAATAGGGAAGAGATGGGAGAGGCTATTATTGCTCCTTACAATGAACAACAGAACAGGACTAGCTAGTAAACATGCTCCCCTCTAGCTAGAAATCCATTGAGATGGGGTGTAGTAGTTGCAGTAGTTATAGAGCAAGTCCCGAGTCAATTAAGATAGTGCTATAGGGAAAAACACATCAATGAAACCATCAAACAAGAGCAGCATGTATTTGCTGTCCCTCAAATAATCTTAAGGCTATTCTCAAAACACCCAGATACACACTCTGAAAGCAAGCCTACCTGTTTAAACTGCTAGTCCTCTTGTCTAGAATATCCCAATACCTAGTTCATTAATCACAGAGTATAATAGTTAATTACCTATTCTCTCCCTTTCTTTAGTCCCTCCCCTTCCAAACTATTCATACAACAGTGCCTAATTATCTCATGGTGATGTTACTTTGATTGTAAACCCTCCCTGCTCAAGCACTGTGAGTGACACAGCCTCACTAGTTTTCTGGTAGTTCTCTGACTGTTCCTCCTCCAAGTTCCTCACCTACAGCCAATATTCCCTCTCTAGTGGGCTAACACCCTCATATCCTTTGATATGTACAACTGTAAAATGTCCCCTCTCTCACAGTTGACATTGAAGTTTGTATGTGTGTGTTTTATTTTGGTTTTTCCTGTGGTGCTGCAGATCAAAAGTAGGGCTTTGTGGTTGCTAGGCAAGCCCTTTGCTACTAAGCTATATCCCCAGGCCTTTTTTTTTTTCTTTCTTTAAAGATAGGGTTTTGCTATGCCCTCAGGCTGGTCTCAAACTTCTGAACTCCAGTGATCCACCTGCTTCAGCCTCCTGAGTGCTGGGTCCACTGGCTTACACTACACAGTTTGGCTTCATGTCAGTGTTTTAACTGTTTATTGCTCATCTCCCTCCAGCCTTGTCAGCATGTCTGGATGGCCCCAGCCTAGGACACAGCAGTCTCAGTGGATGAGAAACCCATTGCCTCTCTGCCACCTCTGAATGTGGGCGGGGCCTAGCCACTTGTTTCTAACAAACAGCACAGCAAACATTCTTTATTTCAATCCAGTAACATTACATATTTAATGTAACATATGTGCTTATCATTAAACAACTCAAAATTTTTTTTTGTCTTTTTGAGAAAGGGTTTTGCTATGCAGTTCAGGCTGGCCTTGAACTCACTTTGTAGACCAGCCTCAACCTCCTGCATGCTGTGATTACAGGCATGTGCTACTATGCCCAGTCCAAAATTTTTAAAGGTTAAAAAAAACCCCACTCTATTAACATAAGCTTATAGGAAACTGAAAATGATATCACACAGTCAACTCATTTTCTCCAAATACTGTGGCAGGGGTACTTTGGTTCATAAACCTAATTTGTTCTATGATTCTGGAAAAAATGTCCCATTTGTGTTTGTGTGGGAAAGATGGTCACAGGTGTGTTTGTCACCTAACGTAGAGTTTGCAAACAAAAATAAAATTCTGCCAAACACTTTTGTTTGTGAAACAAACTGTTCACAAACGAAAGCATTCATGAGTCAAAGTATTTCTCCGAAATTGTGGCTCTTGCCATCCCACCTCTCTGAACATTCTTACATTAATATCAACCTACCCGAAATGCAGTTCCATCAGTGTCAATCTCAGGAGAAAGAAAACAGTGAATATTCCATCAATAGCAATATAAAGAAGAGAGTGTTCAGTGTTGAGTGTTATATACAAATGATGTGCATTATTACTTTAAAATGGAAATATGTAACATCCAAAAATTTTTACTAATTTAGTATTATTAAAACAAAACAGGTTTTGAAATGACTTAGGAGTACTCACCTATTAAAGTCTGACAGCTTATTCGGGTTACACCACTATTTACAGGTAAATCATTTACATATACCTGTCCACTCTCATAGGTTATGTTAAGAACAACCTTAAAATAAAGCAGCACATTCATTAATTCCAATCATTTGTAAATTATGACAAACTTTTCATGTTAAAAACATATTACTTTTACAACTAAATTAGGTGTATTGATGCTATGGTTTGGATGTGGTTTGTCCCTCAAGGCTTCACTTGTTGGAGGCTTTGTCCCTAGTGCAGTGGTGTTGAAGCTGTGAGACCTTTAGGTGTGAGGCCTTCTGGTAGGTCCTTATGTCACTGGGAGCATGCCTTTGGAAGGGACTCCAGTCTCTCTCTCTGCTTCTGACACGTGCTCCTTCCATCAGCACCACACTGATGCCAGCAACTTGCCCCTGAGCCTCCATAACTGTGAGCTAAATACATCTCCCTTTCTATAAAGTAGTCTGGTGTAGGTATTTCATTATAGCAACAGAAAATTAATTAATACAGTAGTAAAAGTACAATAAACTGCATAACACTTGGCTATGTAGCATATAAAAAACATAATTAAAAGGAGACAAACCTGTTCTTTAGATACTTCCCCATCATCTTTCAGTGTTGTTACATTAATTCTGATGCCATCCTGCAAAATAAATATATCAGGGCAGGTGGACATTTTATCAACTGAGAAGGACTCAGCTCATTTTCTCTCTCTGGGTACTGAGCCCACGGCTTTGTGTCTGCCCAGCAAGTGTTGCATCATTGAGCTACACTCCCCAGACCATTTTCATTTTTTTAAAATGGCCTTTTATATCTATTCACAATTCCAAATTGTTATAATCTACACACTTTTCCCCACTTAACTGTGAAATATATCACCTATGAGCATATAATGTGCAAATGTAATATAAAAGAAAATATTAAGTCTCATGTACCTACTACCAAAGTTAAAATCTAATATGTTACCTATGCACCCCAAGTCCCTGGAAGAGGCTCACAAATGCTCAACAGGAAAGCTCTATACTGATTTCCATGTTAATCATTTCTTGCTTTTCTTTATAGTTTTACTACCCATGTATAGCTCTTTAAACAATATATATTTTAATCTGTTTCTGAACTTTATTTAAGTAAACATTTTGGAGACTTTCAGGAAGATGGCCAAGTGGTAAACAGCAGAGAAACAGCCTCTTCAAATTTGGTGTCCAGACACTGGAATACAGCAACAGAAAAGAAGGGATGGGGGAAGTGGGTCTCTGGGAGCCAGCAAGGATCTGAAGTGAGAGCTGAAGTTCATGCGGACAGCGAAGAGAGAGACGTCAACAAGAAGAAGGTGACAAGCAGCACTTTCTGCCTGAGCCCTGACTCACTGTTGGAGGGACAGCTCGAATCTGCAGATGCATGATGACAACTGGCAACCCTAGCGGTCTCCATGGAGAAACAAACCAGTTCAAAAGAGCAGTGGACACAGCAGACTGCAGTTATTCGGGTTCAGACGTCCTCCAGGAGGGGGCAGCTGGCCAGCAGCCATCTTGGAGAAGGGCCAAAGGAGCTCAGAACTCAGAACCGCTGTGGGCGGGCTCCATCCCGTGGCTGTGACAGGGTGAGGCTGTGTAGTTTACACTGGCAGGAGGCATATGTAATGTTGTAGGCTGAACAAACTGGGTTCCAGCCTCATAGCCAGGAACCATGCTGACTTCAGTGGAAACAAAGGCGCAGGCTTGCTGGGATTATCCACCACCCTGCGTCAGCTACGGCTGGCTTGCTGGGATTAACCAAAGGGACAGGTATTGTCTGCCCACTCTGTCCACCAGTGACAGCAGGGCCACTCCTGGAAGTGAACATATTTTCCATTTCCTTTTTCTTTTTTTCCTGATTTTCTTTTTTTGTTTTTTTTTTTTTGTGTGTGTGTGTGTGTTTTTGTATGAGTGTGAACATTATTTCTACTTGTTGTTTTCTTCTGGTTTTTATGTCTTCTTTCTTTCCCTTCTTCTTCACCAGTTTCCCAAAGTTTGTGCAATCTTCCTTTGTCTTCCAGCCTTGCTTCTAATCTCTTCCTCTTCTATTTCTCTATTTTCCCCAACTCCTTTTAAATTTTTTCCCCTGAGGGAAAACTGCCATATTGAGGGCATATTTATTGTGTACAATTTTTCCAGTTTGTTTTAGACTTTATTATATAACCACAAATTTAGTTCATATGGTTAAAGGTGGCAAATTAATAATTACCACCATTTTTTCATCTTCTAGGCTGTTTAATGCTACTGTTATTTATGATTGTGCTGTTTTAGACAAGGTTGACATAATTGTTTTAATTAGTTGTGCTTTTTGGTATGCCAAGACTGAGATTGCTTATGAGTCATAAAAATACTATAAGCCAGTGCCAAAGAACCAGGGATAAGGCCAAATAGGCAGCAATTTCTTATGCCCAATAAATTGAAGAGACAGGCTGTTGCAACAGACTTAAAATCCAAAAGCCAGCTACACCAGGAAGACTTCTCTGAAAAGTAGTCATTTCCTAAAGGTTCTAAATACTAGTAATGAAGCTACTTGCCATAAGCAATGTACAGGCATCAACCCAGGAATTAAACTTAAAAAATAGGAAATGAGAAGGCACTTAAGCAAGATGCAACCACTTTGCTCAGCAAAGGTAAACCCAGGGTATAATGAAGTAAAATAATCTGAAAGTCAGCCACCTGCATTCTTTGAAGTGGTAAGTAACAAAGCAGATGAATTTCTGCAATAACTACAGAGATGGTGACCATAATGAAAAACATACTTAGTGACTTTACAGCAAATACAGATAAGAAAAAAAATGGAAGAGCTTAGGAAAATGATTGAAACCATGAATGCCTAAAGAAATGGGATCCATGAAACAAATTCCAACAGATATGCAGGAGAATAAAAATTCTACTGAAAGTATACATTGCAGAATGAGCCAATGTGAGGACAGAATATCAGATCTAGAAGACAGAACTGTACTGAGTGATCATGAAAAGAAAGATTTCTTAAAAATAGCAAGGGATCATCAAAAAAACCCAACACAACAGCTGCTAGATGATGCAAAGAAGAATAACAAAAGATTGATCAGTGTCAATGAAAAGCAGGTGATATAACAAATGACATTAAAAAACCTGTTCACAGGAAGAAATGGCAGAAAACTTCCCAAGCAGGGAAAAGAATCTGGCATACAGATAAGTTACAGAACTCCAATTAAAAGAAAATCTACATCAAGGCATGTAATACGCAACATTCCAGAAATTCAACACAAGAATACAATATTAAAAAGTGTTAGAGAAAAGAAACAAACCATCTATAAAAGAAAGCCCACCAGAATCATGGCAGACTTCTCAACACAGACCCTCAAATCAAGGAGAGCTTGGAGTAAAGTATTTCAAGCCCTAAAAGAAAATCTCCAACCCAGACTGATATACCACAAAACTAACTTTCAAAATTGACACAGAAATAATATACTTTCATGACAAAGAACACCTGAAGAAATTCATGAACACCAAACCAGCAATCCAAAATGTCCTAAAAGACATTCTATAAAGAGGTAATGAGGACTAAAACTCCATGAACCCCAAAAGAATGAATCCACCATGCAAGGAAAGCAATTTAACACAGGGAGGGCAAGGCAGACTAAGAACAGGAAAATAAAATGACAAGGATAGGTCAATAAATATCAGACATAAGCATCAGTGTAAATGGTCT